>JARFJB010002347.1:527500-805000 GCA_036346205.1 Vesta saturnalis | reverse complement strand
AACTGGAAACCACAAAATGGGTTTTTTTGGCAAAGGAATAGACATATAAATACAAGATTCTAATATGGGGAGTAATATCTAAAGCGAAAGTGTATTATGTATTGATTTACTGAACACAACTAAGTACACGCGTGTATGAAGTTTGACGCAAATCGGCCATCTCAGATAGAAGTTATTAATGTTTTACATGTCATAACAGCTCTTTATAAAACGATGTAGGGGAGCTGTTGATATAGCAATTTTAAAGGTTTCTGGCACACGTTCAAAGTGTAATCTATTGAAAAAAGTGTCATGTCTGTAGAACAATTCCCCGAGTAGTTGGAAACCACAGAATTGAAGCAGACAGAAGACATGACGATAGACGAACGTGCAAAGCACAAACAATAGGTTTTTCCAAATTTATTTTCACTTAAATCTCATCATAATAAGCTACATCTACCTCTTTTTATGAAGAACTGCTACAATTAAGAGATTTGGATTATTGCAATTTTTCCCTTTATTTTCTTTTCTTAATTTCATTTTAATCAAATTCTGAATATTTCCCTTGGAAAAATTACAGCAAAAACTGTTCGCCTTCGTTTACGTAAACTCTACGAACGTTTTCAGAAATTTTGGCGGCAGTAACTTTAAAACATTTCCTTGCTGGCTCCAGGCGACCATCCAAAATTCAGTGGAATTATATACGTAGAATTGTGTTATATTCCGAAGTTACTATATATTTTATTAAAAAAATTAATTATTGAATGTGAATAAAGATTGTTAATAAATTGTTGAGTCAACAATCGAATAACATTTATTGCAGACAATTGAAAGATTATGAATGGCGCTGAACAATACAAAATACATGGAGCTTTGAAAGATAAGATTCAGTAATTAATATAAACATCATAATTATCTGAAAAGATTTAAGCTTTAGTAAATTTGGCATATAAATAGAATAAGCACAGTAAGGAAGAGATAGGAAACACTTTATCAGCTTGTTGATGACGTTACATTGTAATGAGCAACTAAATTCGTAAGTTTATTCATTTAAAGGACTTCCGTACTTAAAAAAGAAGATTTGAAAAATTCGAAAACTCAACATTGAATTTATAACACTCGTACCATATTTGCATATAAAACTGTTTTAGTAGCAATTGTGTAAGTGGAATATGAGTGTTGGAACAACTCTAGAAGCAGAATAGTTAACAATGACGTAAAAATACAATGTATATTTAATAAATACAGCAAACTGGATTGTTGTTTTGTGGTCAGTAAAATAAAATAAAAAAACAGCATTCAATAAATTTAGAAGGAAAGCTTGCCAACATTTAACTGTTACTGTTAATTCTAATATTGACTTTAGATAAGTAATTCATGATTTTTGAAACAAAAGTTAATAGGTTATCGCCTTTAAAACTGAAATTACTGGAATTCGCCAACAATGAAAACAAGAAAATCCTTTCATACATATAATGAAAAATTGAAAATGTTGTCATTACATTTACACATCTTTTTCACCAAGACACCATCTTATCAAACCCTGCTCTTAAAATCTATAACAAAATACAATAATAGCTGAATACCGAAGGTTTCCCAAAATTAGTTAATTTAGTGAGAAATAAAACAAAGAAATCTCAAGTTTTTCGATATTAATTCACGTAATGAATAATAATTGAACTAAACCATTTCTTATTTATACAAGACGTCGTCATTTGGTAATCTTTTTATTTTAAGTAATTGAGGCTTACACAAAAAGGAAACGTGTTACAATTGTCCTTGGTGGCACTAAACGTGACTTTTATTTTACTTCAAAAGCCACATTAGTTAGCTTTAATTCGTGCTCAATAACCTACTCTTTCCACATTAAAGTAATGTCGGAACGCAGCACTTTTCCGACAAACTAAATTTATTAGCAGTACTGTACACCAAAAATGATTGTGTTCTTATTTAGTTATGAACTAAAGTTTATACTTCATTCACACTAATTGTTCATTTAATAACCCTTACAGACTTAATTACTATTACGAACGTTCACCCAAATAACAAGTACTCGTATTTAATTCTTCACTTATTTATTAAAGTTTATGCAAAGAAATAATTTCAATGTAAATTCTCTTCTACTTTCTTTAATAATAAAGCAAATTGTTATACACAATACAATATAAGTTACGTAAGGCTACTATATTATTTTCCAAGCCAGCCAGTGACACAAAATCCTTAAAATTGGAAATGTTTAGTTATTTTCCAAGCACTAAGTATTTAAAAGAATCAGTCATAACTAATATAATATTGTCCCGTAAACATGGAACTGTAAATCAAGCACGTTAATTACGTCACTAATTGTATAGCAAATATCAAGCGATAGCAACTCTTAAGCAAGGTCGACGAATTCGTTTACAACCCCATCGCGTTAGTATCAAACTTCAGGTAATAATAAATAATGGCGGAAAAACAATTTTATAGTCCAATGGTAATTCAATGATAGCTAGAATTTTCGCTCCAAATTTTATATTCAACCTATCAAAATTATTTATACAAGTGAAAACTGTGGAACGGGTTCGTCCTTGTTGAAGATGAAATAAAAATCAATAATTTCAATTGCATCAGATTTTCTAAACAGTTTCTAATTGCATCAAATAAAAAAGCTTATTTCGCACTCCGGTAAATTCCAACGTATTCCTCATACTTTGGATTTAATATTTCAGTGTAAATTAGAATTCGATATCATTCATAAAATGCTTTAGAGATATAAAAGCATCGACGTCAGGCGTCATATTACACTGAGGTTGCCATATTGTTTATTAGAAAAATCAAAAAACTTTCCAAAATATTACTTTGGATCATCAAATTCAGTCCAGCGTTATATTCAGTAGCTAGCTCAACCTTCCACGGTGTTTCTGCGAGCAGACTTTATGTAATTCAGCAAAATTCTAACATTGCAAACGTTATTCAACCTTCAACCAATTAGTGAAAATTCCATTATACACTGAAAATCTAAGGGTTATGAACGAAAGCTCGTTTAATACATTACTCGACGTTAAAACGTAAGTGAACTCAAATTTAAATAGCAAGCTAAACCTTTTACGGTATTTCTACGAACAGACTATGTAATTCAGCAAAATTCTAAAATTGAAAACGTTATTCAACCTTCAACCAATTAGTGAAAATTCCATTATACACTGAAAATCTAAGGTTTATGAACGAAAGCTCGTTTAATAAATTACTCCACGTTAAAACTTAAGTGAACTCAAATTTAAGCGCTACTGTTTGGCATTTCTGCTTAACAAAACCCCGGTAGCAAACGGACTTGCTCAGTGATGTGCTTAATCTTTTTATCATTTAGGATTGTTACACTAAAACAATTCTTTATATATCCAAATACTTTTACTCTAGGTTTGAATAACATCGTTGATGTTATTACATGATACATAACAATTGTCAGTGGTGTAAATACTCATTTACACGATTAAAACATTACATCACACACACGACACATTCCAAATAAATCGAAATGTACTAATAGGAAACCAAACTCGCTTAATATACGATAACTAGTGTGGATTGAATGTGTAACAACACTCTTCAAAATTACAGTACCAGCATTCAGAGCTGGGACGATTACAGGTAAAAAGTAATTGGATACAGTAGTCGATTACATTTGCTGTTATAACTAATCGCGGGCGATTACTTTTTTAGAGAGTAAGCAATAATCGGTAATCGATTACAATTTACGTGTAATTTGTAATCGTTTTCGAATTTGCACTCCTAAAAAAGCACGATTATTTTGTGTAATCGCGATTACTGTGTGTAAATCACGATTACTTTGTGTAAATCACGATTACTTTGTGTAAGCGTATTTTGAATTTTCTATTTATGTTGGATACTATAGCATACTTGATATCAAACAATAGGTTTGCTCCAGATGAACTCCGAATGTTACGCATGCGTAATACGAAAAAAATAAACTTTTAAACTAGGTAGCTACACTTGTATGAAAAATTGTAGGTACTTTTTCGTATTGCGCATGCGTAACAATCAGGAATTTATATGGAGCAAACCACGTATCTCCACAACAGACTATATCGCATTATTCACATTATTCACAATTTAAAATTTCGTACTAATCTGCCATTCTATCAACTGCGAAGCTTTCAGTGAAATGGACCTTGATTCCTACCCAACCAAGTTACAATTTGGCCTCTTTCACATTACATGCACTATCTGTCAAATATTTACTGCTATTGTCGTAGATAAATTAGCTGTAAAATTGTATTTGTAATATAAATGTATAAATCATCAGATCAGACCATGACCACACAAGTTTATCTTCAAAAACTCAGAAATTGGTACGTAGTGCAGTACGCATAGTGGATGTACTGATTACAGAACGAGACATGGGCGCGAGTAAGGTCAGTGTCAGGCAGAGAAAGTATTCTGAACACTGCTTGCAGACTGCAATTTCGTGCGCATCTCGTGGGCGTTATTTTTGAGTGGTCATGACTCGTTCTGTGATCAGTCTATAATATGGTAAAGAAGATAAATTGTTATATGAAGAAAGTTTATCCCAAAGGTCACGGGTATCACATCAGACTTAGCGCAAGTAACCTGGTGAAAACATAACATTCCCCAAGTACCCAATAAAGTAATCGTTTTTGTAATCGGTATTGCGATTACTTTGCGATTACAAAAGTAATCTGTAATGAATTACAATTTTGAAAAGTAATCAGTAATCGGTAATCGATTACTATTTGAGCAAAGTAATTGTAATCGGTATTCGTTTACTTTTTACCTGTAATCGTCCCAGCTCTCCCAGCATTATCTCGAAGTGTTTTTCTCTCATTCTAATTAGTGAGTGTTTTTGATGATAGGATTGTGTTCCTCTGTTATTGATTGCTATAGTACATGTATTCGTGCCTACATGCATTTTTGACAACGCCTACGTATAATTAATTATGCAAGATAATCAAACCTTGTAAAAGTTGCATTGCTCCCCCTTTTTTTTGCTTTGACATACTGAAGACATATTACGCTCATATTGTTCTTCTAGTATACCTTAAAACCCTTATGGACGTGATGTTAATGGTCAACTAAAGAAAACATGTTTCTTCAAGTACCTCTTCTGGGTTCACTAAACTAGAATAAAATATACTAGAAACAATTTTTAAATTTTCCAGTTTTTTTCTCTAGATAACTTACTTTTTTCCACTATCAACAATTTATTCAACATAAACAATTAAGGTATCAAAATAGAGCATACGAACCTTATCTTCGTACAAAGAGATTACTTATTAGTGACAGAACAATTACTATGAAAAAAAATTTATATTTATCTAAACGGAGTGTATAAATTATTTTCAAGTTTTACGCAAGTTATTTTAGGTATAAAGATGTATGGAAAATAGAATCTCTTTCCAAGGCATTCTAATTCCATAAATTATTTGTCATAGTTATCATTAAATACACAGAGAATGGCGTTGATTACTAAATATCTAAAATACGCTACTTTTCATTTATTAAGTTCTAGTGTTAAATTAAGTTTGAACGAAATATTCTACCTTCTAAGAATATACCACTGGATTTTTATGTTATTTATTTTGTTTTTTGACTTTCGTTATTTTAATAGACTTTTAGTAATCTTTACGACTAATTAATTTCCTTGTTGGTCACATAAATGAAAAGATCTCAGAATTCTGCTTGTGGGTCAAACTGCAATTTTTATGACATGATGTGCAATCATTCAATGCTAGTGTTGAAAGGGAGCAAAAAAAAATTTAAACAGGGGTTACTATTTCAAAATTGTGTTTACCATAAAAATATTACGAAATAATCAATAACTGCTTGTCTGGTTCTTATTTCTGACAAATGCTAGTTCATTAAGAAACCAAGGGACAGATTTTTCAATTTCTCACTGTATAATAACGTTCTGGCAGACATTGCATTAAATTAAAATTGACTATAAAATGAACAAACTGTGGCTAAATGCTACTAGATTTATATTAACTTCATCTTTTATGTGTAATACAAATGGTCAGATGGTGTAATTGTAAAATAGGGGTAATTGTAAACATTGTTTGACGTTTTCTTTATGTTTGAAATGCGCGCTGGCGGCATGCTTGCTTTGTTACCACGGCGCATTGTAAACCTCTGTATACAAGTGCATGTCAGACTCGTATAGACAAACGGTTCACACGTGTTTTGCTGTTGTGTGACAAAAATCATCATCTCAAAAAATCGTGGAAAGAGGTACGTGATGTGTGATGTAATTGCTACTGTATGAAAAATAAACTTTGCAATTTGCCTGCATGCACCGGTGACGGCATCAATTTCAAGGTTAGATCTGTTATTTGTGCATTTATCCCTGAAAAAACAGATTGGGACAATTGTAAACACATTGCGAACACTTACTGTTACCTACCAATCGCGTTCCCATTACACTATAATTAACATTTTTCCTCCAGAACGGCCAAATATTACACGAGGAAGACACCTCTCTCCTCGCACTGTCAAGAAGATTTGGCCAGCGCGGTAGCAGATGTTGGAAATTTACCGGAAAGCTGAAGAATTTTACGGAATAGCTAAAGCAATCATCTATAACAGAATTAAAGGAGTCAGAATTGATAGAATTGGAGCATGAAGAGAAACAACACTACCTGTTAAAGTTCAAGCCCAACTTAAAAACTGTGTGAAGGTCAAAGTAAGAATAGCATTTCCGTACAATAAACATGACGTGAAAGAGAAAGTCGCAGACTATATGAAAGCACATAACTAACACACTCCGTTCAAGAAAGTTTTTCCCCGGCGACGATTGCTACTATGGATTTATGAAAAGGCACCCAAGATTGTCGTTTAAAGAACATTAGTATTTCCAAAAACCAGACTGTATACAATTTCTTCGAAGAGCTGAAGGAAGTTTTGGATAGATATGTAGTGTTATTTCTGGAAAGGGATTCCATTATCTAGAGTCTCTGCGGGATCCGGACGTGAATCTACGTCGGTCTTGGCAACCGTTTCTGCTGATGGACAATGTCTTCCTCCACTAATAATATTTAAAGGGTGCAAGGACCTTAGATTAGTGAAAAAGCTTATCCTGAAACGCTCTACAAGGCATCTTTTAATGGTTGGATGGAGGAACCGGTTTTCAATGATTCGATAACTAAGTCCAATTCAGGGTCACTGTCGCACCAGAATATTTCTTCAACTTCAGGCTTGAATTTATCAAATCTCAGTAGGGATTCTTTACCACTGAATTCGGATTCGCTTAAAGGAACGGCTTCCTTATACGTTCACATTCTGAAGAGCATGGAAGTACATCTGTCCTTGAAACTGAAAACGTAGGTAATCTTCCAGTGCATTCGCCTATTACTATCATAGACATATTTGGGTCCAAAATAAATGAAGAAAGGAAGTTACACCTCGCCTGAAACCACTAAAGTTTTAAGCTCAGAAGAAGTGTTGGCCAAACAGAAAGAATTTCACTACATTCTCCATAATGTTGAAGGATGCAAAAAGCATTATAATCGAAATGGTTGTAGCCATTTTGCCGGATCCAGTGACTAAGAAAGACAATGAGGACGTTTTTGTAGTTTATCCCGGCCGAGTTAGCGTTCGAGAGAAGTAATGTAATGTTGTTCTATCTATTATTATTAATGGCACTAAGCAGATTCTAACATTTATTATTCAAGCTTCTTCTGAATAAACTGCAATAGTTGGGGCAATTGTAAACGTGAGTAGATACTTCTGAATTTGTGCAGATATACAGTTAAGGCATTTCCCCCTAAAATACTTCGCTAAAACTGTATGGTTTAAAAGGTGCGCGATTACAATTCCCGACACTGTGGGGTATTTGTAAATATGATGAATGTGAAAATAACAATTTTTTTTCGAAATCCGATTGAAGGAATGAAATTTCAATGCACAGAAATTGTCTGGAAGAATAAAAGCTAAACCTAACACTCTAATCTAATTTAAAATCCCGAAATTGGATCTATCACATGGTGTAATCGAAAAAGTAAAATCGTTGACGTTTACCCCACCTGGCCCTAAGGCAATAATGATGCTTGTGGATAGTCAAAAATTATGAGAGATTTTTAAATGCGAAGGAGGGTATACAAAAACCCTAGTTAGGAAACACTATTACTTTTAATTGGTTTCCTTGTAACTCAAATTTTCATTTGTTAGTTAGGTCCAAACCAGATTTATTTAAATTAGCCAGATACGAATTTTGTATTCCTCCGTAAAATTAGGGAAGAATTGTTCTCTGTGCACGTCTTACCACACATTATGAAGGCTCTATAGGTAAATTTCTGTAATACATGTAGTAACGTCCGGTCGTATATTAGATGCCTTTTACGTATTGCTTTTCATGTTCGTTTACCGAAAGTTGTATTACGCACATTTGTAAATTCTATTTACAGGGTGATTTATAATATGGTATAAAACTTTGACATCGTGTTCGGGAAGTCATTTTAAGAAAAAATGTTATATGAAGATAGGTCGTATTTTGTTTATTGGCCGCCAAGATCTCCCGACCTAAACCCTTTGGATTTTTTTCTTTGGGGCCATTTGAAGCAACTGTCGAAATTAATAAACGTGAACAATTACTTGACCAAATAACAAATAGATTTAACGAAATTCGGCAAGATGGTGCAACAATAGTGCGTGTTTACGACTCAATGGTTCGCAGGTGTCATGCTTGCATTCGAGTTCAAGGGGGCATTTTGAACAAATGTTATAGACAATATTTTTCTTTCATAGTCATTTATTTTTCTTGTTATCCATTTTTAAAGTTTTAATTTTAATTTCTAATAAAATAAAATTTCAAACATGTGTAGTTCTGTAAATAAACAAAATACGGCCTATCTTCATATAACATTTTTTTCTTAAAATGAATTTTCGAACACGATGTCAAAGTTTTGTACACCTATTATAAATCACCCTGTAATGGACTACGTAACCCTTTTAGCGATATCCACCAAATTTCGGTGGTATCGTGATATTTAGGTATTAAATATTGGTAATCCAAGTCTGACCAATCTTGAAGATCTAGCCAATTCTAGAAAGACTACGAAAAATAAAATTTATTCTACATCCGAGAGGGAAGTGGAACCTGAAGTTTCTGTATCACAGGAAATTGAGAATTGGAGGGACAAGAATAGGCAAGAAAAGAGTAGCAAAATCTTTGGGTCATCGAAAAGATGAAATATCATTTGGACGCAACAAAAAAGTACCTTTACTGAGAAATGGTGGGTCGACGGATTTGCAACCATCCAAAATTAACAGCGAATCAGTCACGGTGTTCGGTATTCAATATATGTGCTTTTGACAGCGTATGTCAAACTATATTGTTGCATCAATTGACTTTTTGAAAGTTACACAAAAGTCTCTTTCTGTGCCTATATTTGATATTAGTGAAAAATATTGAAAAAGGTTTTTGTCTTCACCAATTTATTCCTTTTGTTTTCACTTAACCTTTATCTAATCAACAGGTTTGATAATACCAAAGGTTTATCGATTAAGACCTAAGATTTGATCCAAATGGTACCCCCGGCCAGATGAGAGTGGTATAAGCATCATGAACTGCGCGTCGCTATGACGATTTACCCTAGTCTTCAACACACTGTGAGGTACACAAAATGCGGCATATCAACCAGTAGAATTTTTTGCAAATGCAATTAAAAAAATCATTAAACTAGCACCTAGATTCCTTAAGGTCTGCACGGAATGTAATTCAAGCACCGTGGCTCACATTGAAAACTCCGGACAATTTATATTCATTTATGACGTCAAAAGACTGATGGATTGTGAGATTGGGGGGTGGAGGCGGGGATTTTTGCAGAAGTTGTATAATATGAATAAAAATGTTATTTTAAAAGTACACAAATTTTTATTCACAGGAAGTTTTATTTTCATTTTCTCTAAAAACAACAACCAACACTGAAATAATTGCAGGTTACAAATTGCAAGGTGTAATTGAGCATCGTGACCAGCAACAAACTTGTAGTCAAAACCCTTGGATACTTTATGGCACTGGCTCGCAAAGTGAATAAACATTGGATGGAATACAATAAATCAAGTGGAACATGGCGTAATTAATTCTGTATCTAAAAAATGTGTTCTTTCGCAATTAGTTAGCAATGAATCTAGAATTATTTCTTTCCGCCAGATTTACTTTACGAACTTCACACGAAGGTAGCGGAACATTACGTAACTAATTCCGTATTTGAAGTAAAAAAAATTCTATCGCAGTTAATTAGCAATAAATTCTCGAACTAGAATCACTTGGTTTCACCAAATCTTTTGTTAACTTAACATGAAGCTGGCGGAAAATTACATAATAAATTCCATATTTGAACTAAAAAAATTTCTTTCGGAATTAATTGGCAATCAATTCGAGAACTAGAATGACTTGATTCCGCTAAATTGTTTTGCCTAATTCATCTGAAGGTGATAGAACATTAGGTAATTAATTCTGTGTTTGAGCTAAAACGATATTTCTTTCCGAATTTTTTTTGCCAACTTCATACGTTACCTTAGTTGTTTTATCTTCACTCAAATTACATAACGGCTAATTCTTCATTTAGTAGTTTTAATTATCAAATTGAAACTACAGTCCCTCTCGAGACTTTAAAGTATGGTATTCGTCGTGTACCTTATTTAATACCTAATAAATACCATTATAGTTATGATTGTCATCGTGATTGACGTTATTTTCATTCTGATCGCCCTTGTCATTGTCAATGTTATTGCTATTGCACAGTAGCAGTAGAAATACAAAGAAATATTTCTTTGTGCTTCGTATATTGATTGCACTGATTAAAAATCTGTTCCCACGTAGCTGGTATGTGGCATAGCTCATAATTCTTGATTTATTTATTGATGTACTCTTGCGTTAGATTGGTGTGACCTTTACGAAGTCTAATTTATAATACACTTTCCCTTTTTGACTCCGGCGGGTACCTTTGGCGTTGTCTCGTTAACAGTAGGTGTTAATTTGGTGCCACACGCTCCATACTTCGTTTTTGATAATTTTCATATTTTGAAATTCGTCCTGATTCTCTATCTTTGACCGTTTACAAGATCCTTATATACTTGTGTACACAATGATATTTTATACTGTGTCATTGACATCGGAGTAGGTAAGGTACCAATTAATGTATAACTTAATTTTAAATGTTTTGACATACATTTTAGTAGAAGCCACGTTCTTCTGTACATCAAAGGTAATACACCTGACTGTACACAAACTGTTTACAGGGCTTGTTAAAAAAACCGCCAGTTCATATCTTAGGCAGGTATGTTAGACGGTGTCTAGTAAATTAAGCCTAGTTTGACATAATCACGTATAAACAACACTACCACAGTAGATCCGTCTTTGGACTAGTGCCTTGTTACTGCAAAAATGTATGAGGCTGTACACATTTTATTCGGAAACCTTTTATAAACAAGTTGGGCTGGTAATGTGGCGCTCGCAGTCAGCAAAAGGTATGCACACAGTTATTTAGTTTATAGCCGTTTGTAATTTGAAATTTCCAGTTGCGTCTATTTAGTACATAGATATATAGCTATATCATCGACGTATATACTACGTCCAATTGACCTATCTTGCGTACTTGTTATGTTGTTGATTGCTATACTGAACAATGTAACGCTTACCGGCGATCCATTTTTCCAGGTGTGTGCTACTGACAAAATACTTCCTATCCACATTTTAAAATATCGAACAGTTAGAAAAGACTTGATAAAAAATCCCATGTTGCGCCTTATTCCCCATTTATGTATTAGGCGGATATTTGCGAACGTCCTGACCGTATCGTACGCTCTTTCAAGATTGAAAAATATTGCCACAGTGTGCTCTTTTTCAGAGAAAACTTCTTGTACATTTTTGTACAACTGAACCAAATTGTCGGTGGTCGAATAGTTTTTCGAAAACCCGCTTGTTATCTATTAATCCTACTTCATTTCTCCATAAGTGGAATCATTCTTTTGTTTACAATATTTTAGGATTTTTCGTAAACAGAACTATAAAGCACTTGGTCTACAGCTTTCGGATTTTTTAGTAAAGAATAACGAGATACTTAATAAATCAAATATTAAAGAACTGCCTTGAAGATGACAAATCAGAACACCCTCTAACGGACAAAAGGCTAACAGTGAAAAATGCCATAATCATAGAACAAATTTACCAAACTTTATTGAAATTGCGATGTAAATGTAAAGTTATGCAAAACTTTAATTTGAAATTGATAAAAGAATTCACAAATGTAAACTTGACATACCAATTAAAAATCGAGTTAAATCTAATAAAAAAAAAATAGTTTTTTGTTAATAATTATATTGTTATTGTACAGTAAAAAAAAGGGAAAGGCCACGTATTTCATTCCGAGCTTTCCGAGCTACTTCAGCCACAATCATGCATTCCCAGCATACATACATACATTACGTATATACACATGATGGGATTATCGATGGGTGTGGTCAGGATAGGATCGGAAGAACGGATTTAGGGTTCTGAGGGGGGAAATACTTCTCCAGCATTCGCCTAAGTAATCGCACATGGTGTGCATATACGCAGTTACCCTTGCCGCTACATGTGTATGAGGAAAACCCCCTGAAAAAACCTCATACAGGGTAGACGGTAACGGTAATCGAACCCATTACCTCCCGAACGCTAAGCAGATCGTGTCACCACTACGCTACCACATCGGTATTGTACAGTAAAAATACAATGTAGTACGTTTAAGATCATTTTTAATTTTAACTATACATGTTAAATTATTACAGTGCTTAAAATTAATGTAGTGCTTTTTCTCCGTTGTCTCCAAATAACAAATGTGTCATTTACATATCTATACCAAACTAAAGGTTTTTTGGGTACATTTTGTGACGCTAATGTTTCAAATTTTTTTAGAAATCACTTACAACAGGACTAAGAGGGGTACCCATTGCTACACCATCTAGCTGTTCATATAATTTATTATTCCACTGAAAATAAGTCGTAAGCCAGTGATGAAAATGAATCGTTATATCCTTTGGAAAAACATGATTAATATATTCAACAGTTTCTTTCTGTAAAAAGTGAAACAACATCTAAACTGACCATTACAACGCTCTTTTTAATTTTGAAATTATGTATTATGTAATTATGTATCAGCAGAATTTTTATTATAATGTTTTACGCTTTGATTATGACATTTTTGCTGTTAGGATTCGACTGTTTAAGGGTGTTCGGATTTGTCATCTTCAAGGCAGTTATTCTTTACCAAAATTAGATACCATAATTGCTTTATAGGTTTATCAAACTGTTATATTAATCGCAGATTTATGTTTGCGTTTTCATCTTTTTCATATTTCATAAATTTTTTCGAACATTTCAAGCAATTCTTACAGATATTACCATTTACTGAGGACGAAAACTGTAATTGTTATCGAAACGTATACTATAAATAGAAAAATACACCATTTAAATAAACCCAAAAGTTAAACATTTTAATTTGCCTTGGCTTGCTTATTAGAATAACTAATGCAATTTTCCCCAGTCTTTTAGGTCTCGCACCTCATTCTTAAGTTCTGTTAGGGTTATAGAAGTGCTGCTCTTGACCTTCGTCAAAATTCAGTTGTATTTCCGCTGGTTTTTAGTGATTATAAAATCTTGGGTTTAATTTTCATCACTGCAGATGTGTTGGTAATAGCGTAAAAACTCTTCGGTAACTTGGAAAGGGTGGATATTAAGCTTTCTGCTGTTAATTTTGGAAAGCAATTTTTTTTTGTTTTTCACCGATATGGCGCAATTTTTTCTCCACAGTCCCGTAGCTGCTGTTACTGCCATGACAGTTTCTTTGTATTTCTTATTCTTAATTGGGCTACAGCTCTACAGATTTTAAATTGTATTAGATTAAGAGTTTTCTTTCTGTATTGTATTGCTCTATCAACGTTGGAATTCCACCAGGGAACCCATACTCTGTTTGGAATACATTTCGTTTTTGGAATCGTGTCTTACGTAGGTATAGCGATTGTTATTTAGACAGTTATATCAATATTATTCAGATCAATTCAAATATTGTGGAAATTGTTGATTTTAAGATTATTGTACTCATAATTAATTCAAAATTGAAAATGCAAGAAGTAGAAGTTGTTTATACAGAGCGTGATACTTTAAATTTATTTTACATTCATTGAGAACACGCTAATGTAGCGAAAGGCTACCACTACTTATCACCTATAAATTCCAAAATTTAAAAGCGTAGAAAATACCTTTGTTGTGGTCTTCAGATTAGTAAAAAAAACTTCAAAAATCCAGTTAGTACTAATGAACACAACCAAGTGAATGTATTGGTATAGTTTCAAACCTATTCTCTTGGGGGTATCTAAAACAATTCATCTAGTTATGTAAACATACATACGGTCAGCAACCAACCTTTTTAATGGGACAATATGGACCGATAAATAAAAATTTACTAGAGATGATATTATTAACCGCTCAAATTGAGATTTTTGGACTAGTAGAGACAGCCACTTTTAAGACACGTGTAACAAACCTTTTTATGTATGTTTAAAATTTACGTTCATATTGGCAACTTAAGTGAATTTCGTGTAGCGTTAGTTGCATACCTTACTGGCGTAAAAAAATGTCCATATAGTTAAATAAATTATTTTAAGTATTATACTTCTGCACATCCCTTTCCGCGCTTTAAGTCATTTTCGGTCATTGCGCAGGGTTACTTTGAGCGTCCTTTATTCATTGCTTGAACTACGTGTTTAAGTAAAAGGCCATTTTCGCTTTGTTTAATTTTTTTATTTGGAGTGCCACATTTATATGGTGAGTTTTTAAATTTATCATACATAAATTTGAGACATTTACATTTCAGGCAACTCAACTTTACTTATACTCTTACCACTTATTTTTACTTTGGGTTTAATTTTATTTTAACGTTAACTTTGCAAGATGATGCAATAGCTTTGTTACTGCGGGGTGGGATTTCAATTGCCAAATTTTACTTTGAACCATACCAAATCAATTCAGTTTGGAGGTTTATAAAGAAATTTCTATATATTTGGAATTACCAGCATATCAATCTGAGGTTTACTTCAACTTCCATTAAAATTGCGCAATAAAATTTAAGGCGATCAGTAGACAGCATTTCCTTATCCAATATGTAAAAGAAATTACTTCAGGTATTTCATATTGTTAATTAATTCACATTATAGTTTAAAGCAATTAATTAAGAATCACTAACATTAGTTTTTAAGAGGTCATCATTATAAGCAAATTAAGTATCGTAATAAAACTCTTTGTTATCATTATTTTTTACTTGTTAGTTTCATGAGTTTTTTGTGATTTTTTTATTTTTAAGGTTTATTTGTTCCTTGTCAGAGATTACATTATTTATTTTCAGGTTTAAAGCAACACCTTTTTTTTTGTAAAGCGAAAATGTCTAAGTAATTCTATTTTTTTTTTTAATAAGCAAATCAAATGTTATTAAACCTGAACCTATTAATAAAAGCAGTAAAAGCAACTGATTTCAAAAAGAGGAAATAAATGACCAAAATCGAGTAAAGCAAATTTTTCTCCCTTGCAATTCTCTGAAGACTCATGCGATGACATCCGCTTTAATTAATATTTCATTCGGCTCAACTACTGACCAACACTCACGGGTCACAGATTTTAGCTCTTGGCCTTGGCTTTGCAGTAGATAATATAGATTTTCGGTAACATTCGGCCTCAATGCTGACCAATACCTATGGACCACATTATTTAAATCATATTCATATAGCCCTTCTATTTTACCGCGTCCTCAGCACCTTTGGTGCTTAGATTTAAATTGTTTGTTCTACAAAATCCTTTGTACAGATAGTCTGGTAAGAAAAAAAAAAGGAATATTTTGTGTTTTGGAAGCGACATAATAGAGAAGAAAAATTAGGACTTTTCGTAACTGTGCGCAAAAGTGCGATTAAATGCTTTACTCGTTTCTTTTTTACAAAATGCTTTGGTGCGTAGGCAAGGTGTAAAAGGAACTATCTTTTACTTTTACAGTTTATAAAATACTTTTTATGGTTTGAATTCTTGTAAAGTTGACGGTGTCTACAAGCAAAAAGCTTGTTTTCAATTGCAGAATGAATGTTATAGAGTACCTACTTAACCAAAGATCACAAAACGACGATTAAACGTCGTTTAATTAATTATCTCAAAACCATTCACATTGAGTAGAGAGACACCGTGGGTAAATGAAGAGAATTTTTTGTACAATTCAAAAATACCATGAAATATGGACGGTGCTAGGTATTTAAAATAAGTAATTGGACACCTAGTTTCCTATAACCGTAAGTTGTGTGGTCATGAAAATGTTATAGGGAAATACATTGTTATATCTAAAATTTCAGAATGCTTGGTTGGTTAAAACTTTAATAAATATTAGTTTTATTTTTCAAAATTTACATTTTTCACCATCAGATCAATAAAATTGGCACGTACGGTATCTTTTTACCTTCGACCAGTTATAAGTGTTGAACACTGCCGTACTATGAATCCGTAAAATGTCGCACATTTTCAGGTAATGGTCCGATTACAGGAGGAATTCATTATAAATGATTTTCTTATTCTTGACATTGTGCTTTTCTAACATTTCCAAAAATGGTGTATCTCCAATTTATTAACTTACCAACCTGACTATTGTTTATTTCCTAGTCCTAAGTGCGTTCTATAGGGATGAAATTTGTGAAGCGAGAAATAGTTCAAAATGACTGTAAGGCAGCATTTTGAAAACAAACAGGTGTAGAGTCGTTAAAAAAATATGGTGTGATCAGCACACGGCTTTGTGATGTTTTGCCATATACATTAGCAAATAGTATAATAGGGGAAAATATCGGGATTTTTAATTCATCCGCCAAGAAAGACCGATCATTTCCTGCTGTAAATATGAATGGCTCAGATCTCAAGTTTTCAAACTCTATTTCTATGTTAGGGATGTCCGTATCATCGAACCTTTCATGGGCTGACCACTTTTTGTCAGCCAGCAAAACAGCTGCCCGTAAACTGGGTTTTCAATACAGATCTAAACAGTACCTCACATCGCAACAACTTCTTTTACTGTATAAGGTCAGTGCTCCCCAATACGCCCTTGATATGGTAAACTGCATCCATTCTATGCTCTTGAGCATAGAATAATAGTTTCGGTTCTTACCTTGTTCTATCACTATTACCATGGTAAGTGTGCCTCTGAAATACACTCCTTAATACCTTCGCAGGCCATCTTCGCTAGGAACACTGGGTTTGACACACCATAATTACGCACTTAAAATTCCATCTTGTTATACTATACAGGCGCAATCTACATTTTTCCACGCGGCAACCAAATTTTGGAATGCACTACCTAGTTCCTGCTTTCCTCCAAACTTTGACTTAAGCAAATTTAAGGTAGCCATTCATAAACATTTCTCGGCAGCCTAACGATATCTTTAAACCCTCACAGTGTTCCTGAGTGCTTTAGCACATTAGGCAAAACTTAGCCTGTTCGGGAATCCCTATTTATATGTTATTTTTATTCAACTGATGTATTTAAACAGTATAAACATATTTTAACGAACCTGGAAAGAAAATTCATTGACCATTTTCTTTCGTTAATACTCTTTAGTATAACAAATATGCAATACAAAACAATATACCAAATTCCGTTTACAGTCTGATTTTATCAAGTACTAATAAAATGATTTTTCCTTTTCATTTGGCAAACTTAATGTTTTGCTCCATTATTCATTTGTCAATCATGTACACGCACATCCGAATTTAGTAACCAAACAATTTTATAAGACAATGTATTTAATAGTGAATAATCCATAAAAAGGTTTCTACTTTTTATTATAAAGTTAATAGTTTTCTAAATGCGTTTTAGTTCCATCTATACAGTACTTTTATATGTGAAATGATTAAATATAGTGATTAACTAAAATCCGGTAGAGACACAGTTTTACACATGGACATGTTAAAATTGGCTTTAATGATACCTCAAAACGTGTAAAATACTCGAAAACGAGACATCGACTTTCAGTCCAAATCGTTGTTCAAAGTGTATTGAGATAAAAAAATAACGTTTATTGATTTTTATGCCGACTTCTTTGACAGATCGGGAATGAATGTGGTATCCTCAACTTATTGATATAAATTGATTGTTCAAAACCAAATTTGACCAAATTAAGCTAGTTTTCAAATAATTTCAAAAATTGGTTTATTGTAACTCGTAACTCTTTCATTACTAAAAATCAATCGTTGAAACGTTTTACATATTTAACAAGAATTTGATGATCCAATATATTTTTTTAATTTTTTAATAAATATATAATCTTAAATGGAAACCAACGAGATCGTGATTTGTTAAAATTAAATTTTATCGGGTTCCCAAAAATAATCATTTCTTAAATTATTTTAAACTAAAAACATTTCATATTTTCTTCAAAACGAATTAACTGCGGCATTAATAATAAATTATATAAATGTAATTATACTGTGTGATTTATTGTACCAACGTACACTGCCATTTGCATTAAAATGGTGCCAGTTTACGGCAAATCTGGGAAACTCTAAACAAATCGGCGAGGAATTTAAAGTATTTGGTACCTTGGGAGTTGTGTGCGATTAATCCTGGATTTGACACATTTGACCGGTGAAGTGCCTATATCCAGAAAATCCACAAATTGCCTGCCGCACACCATAAGGGCGAACCTAATCATCGGATATAATCACACATTAGTACGCATATTCTGATTAATACATTGTATTGTACAGGGTGGTTCATTTTCGATGATTTCTTATGGGAAGTGCCCTTTCTATTACAGATAGACAAACAGTAATATGGGGTCCATATGCTCGATTTTGGTGTTAATTAAGATCCAATAGTCATAATCAAGATATATCTGACCGTTATTGCGCAATTGGCGAAAATTGAAAAAATGGCGATTTTGAAAAACTTTTTTAATTCCAAATGTATCGACAAACTGTAAAAACATTCTTAAGGCACTTTTTTAAGTAGAATCCGTTAGTGCATTCACATTTTTAATACCTCCTTAATTTAAAAAGATATGACAAAGTTGTATTTTTTTATATGGAAACCATAGTTGGCTATGACATTTTTTATTGTGCTTTTTAAAAATATGTAACACCTCTATGCTATTTTAATAATTAATTGATTTTTTTAAGTTTTCCTTAATTGGTATATTTATTAAGGATAACAGTTGACTTAGAAAACCAGATATGAAATTGAATGAAGATATTCTACTTAAAAAAGAAATTTCACTTCCAGTAAAATATTTTCGAGACATTTTGTAATTCAAATAAATTTAATTGTAATGTTGTTCTTGTGGAATGGTAACAAATTATAAAATCTAAAGATTGAATACAAAATTATCAAAAAACCTCAAATGCGTAATGAAATGAAAATAAACAATATAACATCACCAGAAATTATGAAAAGCTAACAGCAAATTAATTTTTATAGGTATGTAAACATCTAATTCTATACACGAACAAAAATATGAACACAACATATCAATATAAAAAACACACTAAAACTACAAATATTTTTCAAACTGTACGCCCTCTTTTTGGTTGCAGACTTCGCATCGTCTTCTAATTGAATTTATGGTGTTAATTGTGTAAAAGTCACACGAAAACTTCCTTTTAACTCATTCACAGTATTATTAGTTCTTTTGTATATAATGTTTTTCAAAAAAACCCATAAAAAGTAATCTAGAGGCGAAAGATTGAGTGAACGAGCAGGCCACAAAATTGGTGCTGTCGTTCCCATCCAGCTATTAGGAAAACGTAAATTTAAGTAGTCACTAACTACACGGGAATTATGTGAGGGAGCTCCGTCTTGCTGAAATATGAGATTGCAATATTGTGTTAAAGGAAGACTCACTAGAAATCCGTCCAAATGAATTCGTAGAATATCGAGATATTTCATTGAGTTTAATGTTCCTTCAGACATGTGATAATAAAAACGTCCATTTTTAATGCAGCACCACACATTTATTCCAAATTTCCCTTGCTTCCTATCTGCCCAGTAAGGTAAATTGTGATTATTAAAAATACCATCACTACTGATAAGCGCCTCGTCTGACAATGCAATAGAGTTTGAAATAGTAGGTATATATTGGCACTGACTTATACACCAGTTACAAAACTCAGTACGCCGCCGTCTGTCCTCTATAGTCAAATAATGTTCTTTCCGAAATCTATAGCAATGGTATTTGTGTTTCTTTAAAATTCGAAGGGCTTTGCTTCGAGACACGCCTAGATTAACCATTTGTCTAGATGAAGTTGTTGGCTCTGCTTCGAATTGTCCTAAGACAACCGTTGAATTTTCTTCAGAATTTCGTTTAAAATAAGTTTTTGGCCTGGGATTTTTAAAAGAACCGAATTCAATTAAATTTTTCCGCAACCTAAAATTAATTAAGATATTGCTTTGAGCTAGCAAAAATTTTAATTTCTATTAACTATACCGTTCAAAAGTATTTTTATTTGGCCTCTACCTTTCAGGAAAATTTTGTAAATATAATTCCGATGCCACATTCTTATCACCTTCGGATAATATAAAACACTTTAACATGCAAAATTTTTCTGAATTTGTATAATTAGGCATGTTAATAACTAAATTCCAAGATCACTTTCTTGCACACTTCTAATTTTTAATTTATTATTTGACATATAGGTATCATTTGTTTTTACTTAAATAAATATCAGCCTCCAATGCCTATTGTGTATTCTTAATATAAAACGTAAATAAGAAAAACTTAAAAAATCAATAAATAATTAAAATAGCATAGAAGTGTTGAAAAGCACAAAAAAAATGTCATTTAAGAATGTCATAGCCAACTATGGTTTCCATATAAAAAAGTACAACTTTATGTCATATCTTTTTAAATTACGAAGGAATTAAAAATGTGAATGCACTAACGGATTCTACTTTAAAAAGTGCCTTAAGAAAGTTTTTACAGTTTGTCGATACATTTAGAAATAGTTTTTCAAAATCGCCATTTTTTCAATTTTGGCTAATTGCGCAGTAACGGTCAGAGATATCTTGGTTATGACTATTTGAACTTAATTAACACCAAAACCGAGCACAAGGACCCACATTACTTTTTGTCTATCTGTAATAGAAACGGTACTTCCCATAAGAAAACATCAAAAAATGAACCACCCTGTACATTGTATTTTATTGAAATACGTTTGTATGCCAGAACATAAATAAAACTATAAGCAGTTTTTATAGCTTTATTATATTTTACATATTGCCGATGCAGCAATCTGTTAGATCTAATTCCGACGCTGCCTCTATGTAGATTGTAACCATTTAATCATTTAATCTATTAAAAATAACAAAAAAATGATTGTATATCAAAACTCTCAGTTTTAAGCATGATTGCAACATATTTCCTGTTATTTTTATTTTTAATTACATGTTTGTGTTATACGTAATTAACATTTTCTCAACCCATAATGATAGAAATGTTATAAAAAACAGAAAAAAGACAATTACAAATCATTGAAAACAATTGCAAGAAACCTTGACAATAAAGACCAACAAGCAAAAGTTTTCTCTTAATTGACAAAAACATGTAAACGGAAATAATCTAGTCAAAGGATAAAACCGTAAAAGTGGAATATTTCTAGGAAGTTCAAACAAACACATGAATTATTAATTTCAGTTAGGATTATGATAAAATGTTATATAAACTTGACCATTTAAAAACTAATACTAGACCTTAAGACGATATAAAAAAAAGAGTTAAAAGTATGTAAGCGTGAACAAACTCTACTTTAATTTATTAAATACCCTGCCCATATATTAAATCAAATTCCCTATGATGAAGCCTACGACAAAAAAACATTGCACAAAAAAGCTTTTTTGGGGTATAAAAAAGGACTATATACTTCTTGCTGCAACGTTGATAACATTCGATATATTCACAAAAGATACTTTTTACTATAGAGTTAATAGTTTTCGAAAGGTGTTTTAGTGCCCTCTATAAAATACCTTCATATGTGAACAGATTTTAAATAAAATCTCGTAGAACTGAGAAATTTTAGTAGTAACTCTTATTTAGAGTTGGTTGTTGGACATAAATAATGTAATTAAAAAAAAATTGACCTACTCGTATATGTATAATGTCAATAAGAGGATGTAAGTCTTTCGAGTCAACACTAGAAATCGTCCTAGTAGGTTTGGGACATCAAAATAATGCAAATAGATTTTTCCTAAGGAAGTTTTGCTCACACAAAATTCCAAAATGATGCTATAGTAAACATTTTGGCTGACTTTTGTACGTCACAAGGGTGTGGTAATTTTTTTTCCAAGAACAATCAGTCTACAAAAAAAGCAAAATTGGTACTCATTACAAGACCACTAACTTACCGAGTCTTACCTAGCGTTGTGAACTGTTAGGCCAGTGCGAAATTGTTTTGCCAATCCGAAAATCTTAAACATTAGTTGTTTTAGTGCCCTCTATAAAATACCTTCATATTTGAATAGAAACATTTCAGTAGAGTTAGCTGGTTGTTCCACATACATAAATAACGCAATTAAAAAAAAATGACCTACTCGTATATGTAGAGTTTAAAAAAAAGGATGGAAATCTTTTGGGTCAACACCAGAAATCGTCGTAGTGGGGTTTGGGATATCAAAATACTGCAAATAAATTTTTCCTAAGAAAACTGGTTAACGCAGAATTACATTATGGTACTATAGTAAACATTTTGGCTGACTTTTGTACATCACAATAATGTGTTCGTTTTTTTTTTACGAACAAACGATCTACAATAAAAGCAACAACATTTTTTGGGAACGAATTGGAACTAATTACAAGATCACTAACTTACCTAGTCTAAAGTCTACTAACTGCTTAACATTGTGAACAATTAGACCAAAGGGCAATTCTGCCTTTCATTGACTAATCCGATATAATCTCAAACATTAATTAATCTCTTGCAATTTTCCAAACACAAATCCAATTTCCAGGGCTAATCCCAATGATACGACAAGTCTAACTATATTTAGTTTAGCTTCATAATAATGTTATTAATTCAATGGATTGGCATTTAATCCCATGAAACTCGAATTGGTTGGGGTGATTTAATTAAAATTCCAATAGCCGTAGATACGAGGTACTTACGTACATCTTCACAAACATGGAAAGATAATATTTATACTCAATGCTCCAATGGTAACCAATACTCATTGGATGGAGAATTTAACTTTTGTTCAGCAAGGTAGTTGATTTCCCCGTGATCCCGGTAGAATTGGTGTATCAACATAAATTTTGATCACAACTAAGTCCAAATGCCCATTTACGCCCATGAGTCACAGAACTTAGCTCTTGTCTTTCGCAACCACAACGAAATTAGTGTATATAGATTTTAGAAAAAATTCAGACCGAAAGTCTGACAAACACTCATAAGACATGTAAATAAGCTCTAGGTCATCAAGAGAATCCATTTTGTTTCGACTCCAACGGAATCGGAATATAAATATAGATTTTGGGCAAGATTCGGCCCAAATGTTGACAAACATTAATGAAGCATAGATCTTAGCGCTTTGTCATCAGTAATCCATTTTGCCACGTCCGCGGCAAATTCGGTACATAAATATAGACTAGGCAAAATCTGACCCAAAACACTCACCTTGACAAATGTCGATTTTGGGCAAAATGCGTCCCAACTACTGACACTTATGGGCCATTTGGTTTAGTTTTTACTCATCGACGGAATCCGTTTTGTCAGGGCCCCAGCGAAATCGGAGTATAAATATAGATTTTGGCTAAAATATGGCTCAAAAGATGACAAACAATCATAGGACACATCTGGGCAATCCATATTGCTGCAACCTTAAAGAAATTGGTTGAGGAAATGTTCAGCTCAAATGCTGACAAACACTTATGTAGAATAGAATGTAACTCTTGGTCATCGAGACAATCCATTTTAGCGCGTCTCCAGTGCATAAATATAGATTTTGGGCAAAATTCAACCCAAATTCTGACACTCATACTGAAGTTTTGGCCATCTACGTGACCTATTTTGGCGAACTCTAAAGAAATTGGTGTATAGATATATTTTGGCAACATGCTGCCCAAACGCTTTCAAACACTCATGGAGCACATAATTTTGCTGCTGGTCATCGAGGCAATATATTTTCTATTAACACCTCCAAATAAAACATTTTACAAACTAAAGTAACGGCGTTCCACGATTTGTACACTAGAGTCCACATTCGTGTTTTGTATTTTTTCAGTGTGTATGGTTTTATTGTTTAAACAAATCATAATCACTTGACTTCCTAAACATAACTACAATAAGGCCTTTATCAACATATTACACTTATATTTGTCAGACGCGAAAATGTTTAACCACTTAAAAGTAAATCCGTACGTCACACACGGTCGGGGTATCCACGTTAACGTAATTTTAGCTCCATTTGTTGAAGACCTACACGTTATTAGTATACGCGGAAACTTTACATCCACGTAAACGTAAGGAAAATTTAAAAGCCGTTACGAATTTAAAATATAAATAGATTTTTTTACCATAAATATCCTGTACTTACAACACAGTATGTACTTAAATAAAACAATAATAAATTTTTCCATTTTTGTAACCAAGCTGGTGGGTCAGTGGTACCACAATCTGCTTAGCATTCAGGAGAAAATGAGTTCGATTCCTGTCACCGTCTACCCTGTATGAGGTTTTTTCAGGGAGGTTTCCTCATACACAGATAGCGACATGATCACTGCGTATACGTACACCATGTGCGGATATTTAGGCGATTTCGGAGTAGTAACTTTCCCCTCAGCTCCGTTCCTTCCAATCCTATCCTGAGCGCACCTATGTTTAATCCCCCATGCATACATACTTAATGTATTTAGGTATGTTGGGGATCCATCACTGTGGCTGAAGGACCTTGGAAAACTCAAGCAGTCTGCCCTCCCTTTAGGGGAGCGATTGAAACACATTTTTGGTCGTATCACATACATTAGTTCAATCTCGAATCTAAGTTTTACATGCAAAATGAAGTAGTGACCATCACAGACCAGGGTTAAACAGGTTACAAAAATGTTATAAAACTTATTACTCAGTGCCATTTTAGTAACCGGTGCACAAATAAAACAAGCTAGTATACAAATGTTAACAATAAATAGACTGTCAAATTGATTGGTTTATTAAAAATTCAAGTGGACGTATATCAAACAGCTTATAATTAAAAAATTCTCAAATATTTGTTTTACCTCTCAACTTTTTTTTGGAAAATATTTCAATTGAAAGTGTAAAGGAATAAATATTACCAAAATCTTTATTACCGCCTAACTTTTTTGTGGTCTTAAGTGGACAAATCGTGGACAATCGGTTGGAGGAGTTGGTTTGTAAACTTTTTGATTTGTAGGTGCGAAGGAAAACTTTTCAAAAATGTTTATTACCATCTAAGTTTTTATTGGAAAGTGAACAAATGAAAGAAACTTTGGATTTAAGTGGACAAATTGTGGACAACCGATTTAGTTTGTTAAATTTTCTATTTCAAGGTGTTAGTAAATAAAATTTTAAAAATCTTTATTATCACCTAACTTTTTTTTTGAAGGGTGGTCAAACGAAACAACTATGTGTGCTTACGTGGACAAATTGAGGACAATTGAAACACATTTTTGTTTTTACAAAATTCTTATTTGGGGGGAGACCAACTTCATCTGTATAAATTGTTTTTTCCATGAGACCAAAAAAGGTGTGACATGTTCCACCAACTTTTGCAACCAACGCAACATATACATGAACATATTGAGGACGACACACAGCGGCGTAACTACATAAGTGTAAAGCCCTGCAGCCCACGGGGGCCTTCAGCTTAGGGGGGCCCTCAGTTGACTAAAAAAATCTCCCCAAATTTTTTGGTGGTTTTATAATTTCATGAAGGTTATGTTAACTTTGTGTATACTTAGTACTTACAGCGTATCAAGAAATTATAATAGTATTTTAAATGTAATTAAATTGTAAAACTTATTCGGTATACCGTGCTGCAGTTGCACGGCATTTCTATTAAAGTAGATAGAATGATTCACAAACCCCTTGTGTCGGTGTCGGCAAAACTAAGTACAAAGATTATTTATCTAGAAAGAGATCAGGAAATGGTGAATCTGCAATAAACTCTTTTAAATTATATGACCAGTAATAAATTTAAATTTTTTGCACATTGAATGGAAAAATTTCTTATCCCACAATTCTTTTAAATACAGTTCAGCGTTTTTTAAAAATCATATAATTCCCCCATATAATTGGGTACAAATACAACTTACTTAGAAAATGATCAGGATCAGGAATCAGGAAATGCTTAATTTCTTCAATGAGTAAATTATACGACCAGTAATAAATTTTAATCTTTTGCGCCTTAATTGTGGCAAAATTCTCAAATCTGTTAAAGTGTGTTTCTTATTAACCACAGCCACTTTTGTAATTTTAACTTTCCTGTTATTTTGCACT
Source organism: Vesta saturnalis (assembly GCA_036346205.1). Lineage (NCBI taxonomy): Eukaryota > Metazoa > Arthropoda > Insecta > Coleoptera > Lampyridae > Vesta > Vesta saturnalis. The sequence continues at coordinate 778,512 of JARFJB010002347.1, read as the reverse complement.
TGTTGTATCTTACAGTATTTATACTGACTTTCTGAGCAGTAGTAAGTTTCTGAGCTTATTCAGTTTAATTTGTGAACATTAAAAGTATTATTTTTGTTCAAAGTTAAATTAGCGATTTTTACTTACGTCTCCACTCCATGACCCTATATTACAAAAGAGATAAAAACAAAACAATTGGTGTCTCTAATTAGTGTAATTGTGCATTAAATATATAAAAATTGAAAAGTTAGGTAAAAATAGTATCCTGAGTGAGTTTAGTATCGGTTAAGCGGATAAAAACAAAACACCCAGTGGTGCTTTTAAGTGCAAACAAAGTCAAGAAAGGGAGCAGCATAAAAAATATTGTCCAAAATCGACAATTTTTTTTACTTCGATTTCAAACATTTCAATTGATGATAGTGATCCCATTTCAAGCTACTGTATAGCGAAATCTCCAGACGAAAATTCGGAAATAAGTTCGATCATCGTTCCTGATTCTACCGACGAGCATATTGATGAAAGTACCTCATCAACGATTGTAGAAGTATCGTGTTCCACAATTCTTACCGTCGCGGAGAATGCGAAAATTTCAAACGATTTGGGAAATCATGGCACAGAAAAACGCTTAATCTTGAATATGGAGCCACATAGACCTTCAGGGCCGTTTCCCAAGGACCCACTTCAAAACAATCGATGTTCCTCCGACACTTATTATAGAGCCATCGCCAAATATGGACCAATAGATGGTTTTGGTGTTTATTGCCAACCGTGTTGGTTGTTTGCTTCGGTGAGAAATGTATCCATGTGTATAGATCAGTAAAATATTGATAGTTTATGAATTAAATACTCATATGTGGCCGTGTGAATAAAACATACCCTGGCCTATAGTTTGTCAAAAAATTTCGTATTATTTTTTACAGATTCGTACAGAAAATGTTTTTAATAATGAAAAAAATTAAAAGTTTTTAATATAGAGATTTGTTTTATCATGTCACATATACCGTCACAAGCTTTTCATGAACACGTTATCGCACTTACCATGTTTACCATGCGCAACCCAAATTACATTTCTCATTTCTTTTTTTTTTCGCATGTCCCCGGTTTTTGCCGCGCCTCAAATTATTATTTAAGGTTAAACTTTTTCGTTAACAGTATTTCTTGACTAAAGCCATTTGTCGGAACGAATTAAACAACATGATGTATCAAATATACACATGGAAGCGTTTGCAATATACGAACTGTGGCAAAAAACAAGCCCCATTGATAAAGATTTGGTAGAGGAAATTCGCAAAGAGGCTTTATTTTGGAGGAAGATCCTCCGAATATTATTTGACATTATTCTAACAATTGGAAAAAGTTCGTTAGCTTTGAGAGACCATCGAGAGGATATCACGGTATCTTTTTAGAAATAGTACAGCTAGTTTCTAGATACGATAATGAATTGCGTCAAGTTTTGGATATGTTCAAAGGTATGTTGTTTAGTATACTGATCAGTAATTAATTACGCGAAAATCTAAATTTTATTTGAAAAATTCATGCAATATTTTTTTAAAAGGAACCATACGATATATAAGTCCAACAATACAAAATGAAATGATCGAGTGCCTCGGTAACACACTCGAAAACCAGCTACTCGAAAAAATTAGAAAAGCGCCGTTTTTCGCCCTACAAATGGAAGAAATTACGAAGGTGGATCAGCTAAGCATTATTATAAGGTATACAACACGATCTTGATAGATCGGACACTAGACAGGTAATGAACGTCGAAATGCACGAGGTGGGTTTTTATCCAGTTCACAAACACACTGCAGCTGACTTAGCCACCCAAGTCATCAAATTACTAGGCGAGAAAAATATAAATATAAACAAATGTCTGGGTCAAGGGTATGATGGAGCCAACGTTATGAGTGGAGTTTATAACGGTGTTCAAAAACACATAAAAAATGTACAACCAAACGCTGAATGCGTGAATTATGCTAGCCACAATCTTAATTTAGTCATTAATGATGCTGTTCGCGGTTGTGTACAGATCCACAATTTTTTTGCTACGGTGCAAGAGATTTAGAACTTGTTTGGAAGCAGCATAAAGCGGAGGGATTTATTATCCAGATTTATGTGAGAATCAGAGCAGACATTAAAAAATTTAAATCCTACGAAATGGAGAACAAATACAATATCCGCCATAAAACTTCACTATTTTGATATTATTACAGCACTATCAGAAGTTATTTTAAAAAGTAAAAATAAGGATGAACGTAAAGTATTGAACACCATCAATTTTGCAACAAAAGTTTTACAAAAGCTCAACATAAATTTAGACGAAGCAAGTAAAGCATTGGGAAAGGTTAGGGTTACCAACCGTACTCTTTAAAGAGTACATGTACTCTTTTGAAGCTGAATTTTTTTAGTACTCTTATTTTTGTTTAGTATCAAAAATGTTAAGATTTAAAGAAATAACTTTTATCTTATCTTTGAGCGTGCCCAACTTTACATTATAACTGTGGAGCGATGTCACTGGCATGCACATTTACCGACCTGTCAGTGAGTGGGTGGCCAGACTAGGATTATGGCATTATAATTATAACCTCAAACCTATGTTTAATTGTGTGTTCAATTTTGTGTGTAAGTGTAATAAACCCCAAATAACTATAGTCTATAGTGCGACTACGGTATAATTTATTATCATGTCAAGACGTAAGTTCAAATTCTCCGACGAACTACAAAAACAATATCCCATGTTGAAAAAAACAAAAACAGAACATGAAGCATATTGTGAATCTTGCAGTGTAACAGTTTGGGTGGCAAATAAAGGTAAGGCCGATTTGGAACAACATTTATCGTCGTCAAAACATAAAACGCGAATACAGAATGCCGGGAGTTCAAAACCCATTAGTTCCTTTTTTGTAAAACAACATACTGTATTAGAAGAAAAAATATTAGCAGCAGAAGCTACACATGCGTTTCATACCGTTAAACATCATTTGAGTTATAAAACTTGCGATTGTTCTAATAAATTATATCAGCGATTGTTTCCTGATTCCGAAATTGCTTTGAAAATTGCTTCAGCTCGTATAAAAACCGAAGCTATAGTCAACAACGTATTGGCCCCACACTCTTTACGACAAACTTTGAACAAAATTAACGTTCTCTCTATTCCTTATGTGGGTGTGTGTACTGATGGATCTAATCATGGTGCCATCAAAATGTTTCCTGTTTTGATCCAATTTTTTGACAAAAATGCTGGAATAATTCACAAATTGATCGATATGAAATCAGTGCCGGATGAAAAATCTGAAACTATTTGCAACGTTTTAACCTCAATCCTAGAAAAGACAAATTTAATCCAAAAATGCGTTGCTTTTACGGGCGATAATTGCAATACCAACTTCGGTGGAGTCAACAGGCGTGGAAAAAATAATGTTTTCGAACATTTACAGAATTATCTAAAAAAAGTCTCTGATTGCTATTGGATGTCCAGCACACATTTTAAATAACTGTGTTCAGCATGCATTTGATGGATTACCTATAGACATAGAATCTATATATAACTAAGTATTTTTCAATTTATACTGTGAGGACAGAGTCTTTAAAAGAATTTTGTAACTTTGTCAAAATAGAGTATAAGAAGCTTTTATTTCACTCTAAAACAAGATGGTTGTCTCTATTTCCGGCTGTTAATAGGATACTTCAAATTTATCCGGCATTAAAATCATTCTTCTTGTCCTTGGAACACCCACCACAAATAATACAACTTTTTTTTGAAAATTCTCCGAATGAAGCTTATTTGTGGTTTACGCATTCCTTAATGTATGTTTTACACAAGAAAATAGAAGCTTACCTTTAGAAATAATTAACATTTTATCTTCAGTGGAAACCAACTTAATAGAAAGAATAAATGAACAATTTCTTCCTCTTAAAGTAAAAGAACTAATAAAGAAGATAATTCACGAAGTACAGTGTTGAAAGGAGAACTACTACATGTTTATGAACGAGCTGTAAAGTATATACAAAAATAGACAACGTCATTTGAAGAATTTAAAATTTTTGAATGGATGACTTGGAGAGAACAAATTTCTTGGAATAACATGGAACAGTGAATAGAGTACTTAATAAAAACGGGAGTGGAACTTAATGATTCAATGCTTTTTGATCAGCTGGTAAATTTAAATAAGTGCAAAAGAAAACGATAATCATTTTTTAACAAAATCAGCTGATTTTAAATGGGTCAAATACTTTGAAGAAAGAACTGAAACGGCATCTTCAGAATTTTTAAAAATATGTTCCTTCTTTTTTGCAATTCCGGGACACAATGCGAATGTAGAGAGAATTTTTAGCATGATGAAGTCAACTTGGACTGATGAAAGGAACAGGTACGACCTGATTGCGTGAAAAATCTTCTAATGGTGCAGTACAATTTCAAGGGTCTCGAATGTGCAAAGTTCTACGAAAATTGTATCATTGATAAAACTCTGTTAAAAGAAGTAAGAAAGCAAAGCTAAATATGAGATTGCTGTTCCTTCTTCATCTTCATCTAATTATTAGTCTAATAAATTTTTTGTTTGATAATTTTCTTGTTTAATACTCCTATTATAATTGTTTCCGACGTGTGTACTCTTTTTCATGTGCTCTTGGTTGGTAACTCTAGGAAAGGTTAAAAACCAGTTGTACATTTACAGAGAGGAATTTTGACTCATTTGTGCGTAAGGCAGTGCAAACAGCAACTAAGTATGACATTCAACCGTCTCAAGAAAAACGGCAGAAAAAAAAAATTAAAAAAAAACATTTCGATGAGTAAGCGTCTGATCACCTATTTAAAAATGCCGAAGAAATCTTTAGAATGACGATTTTTAATAGTGTCATAGACACTATAATGGCGCAGTTAGATTCACGTTTTGCAGGAATGAGAAATTTGCAAAGTTTTCGATTTTTTTAGCTCCCGAAACATTATTTTGCATTGATGAAAATGCATTATTAAAAAGATGCGATGATTTACAAAATAAATATTCAGAGGTTATAAATACCTCTTTCTCTGTTCAATTTATAAACGTTTATCATCCAATGAAACCAGAGTTTAATCAATCATGGACAGTTAAAACGTTTTGTTCGAAAATAATAGCGAAATTTGGAGGGCTTGCTTTATAGTATCCCTGTTACCACAGTAACAGCGGAGTGTCTTTCTCGGAAACTAAAAATAATAAAAAATTATATACGAAATTCTATGGAACAAGAGCGGCTTCAATTTTTATCAGGTATCGCAATAGAAAATAAAGAAGCGTCAAATTTTGCTGACTTAAAAGAACGTAAAAAATTATAATTTATAGCTCACAAATAATGTACTTTATGTATTTAATTATTTACTAGTATTTACTCTATCATTTATAAAGTAAATAAAATTCATGTTCCTACAATACCATAAATATATTCCATAAAAAAATCTGACTTTTTATTTGAAGAATCCTGGATCATGGAAAGGAGAATCCTGCAGAGCATGTCTGTTGGATTCACGAATGAATATTTAGATTTTCAGTTCCTACAAAGTTCAATTAACTTTTTCCTTCCTGGAGTTTTAACGATAACATTTTTTTTCCAAACATTATCCTGGTATAGAAATAGGGGTCCAATTTTTCGACTTGCACAGGGGTCTTTGATGCCCTAGTTACGCCACTGCGACACATATATGATGGTTGCTGAACTCGAAGAAGACCCTGAGATTTCAAAACATCTTTGTATATTTTCAGTATTATTTTCGTTCTTTAATTAAGTGTTTCAAGAGTGTATAAATTTCCCTGTAATTTGTATTATTATGTTAAATTTGTATATTTGAAGGTAGTAACCTATTTTGTTTTTCACTTTAAACAAGTTTGAAGTTAAATTAAAAATTAAGATTAGTATGTTACTATCGTCATCATTATTTAATTATTATTTCAGTAAGTAATACCTATTCATTACATTAATTTATTATATACTTAGATCATTAGCTGAATTAAAACGTATACGTAATATGTGCCAACTTGAGATTTTCCTTATTCATCACCCAAATACCTACTAAAACAAATTTACATTAGCATATGGATCTTTCTAGGTATTATTAGAATAGATATAATATGAAGTATAATGCAGGGTCCGCCAGGGAGAACTTGGGGCAAAATTATTTAGAGAAACCTTGGTGCCAGAAATATGAAATTTTGCACCTCTATGTTTTCGATGATAGCGAGTTCAACTAAAATAAGGGCGGTGTTTCGACACCTCAGATTGTACTGGAAGTAGCTGCCAACTTACTTATTCTAAATGAATACCTCTGTATACTATTACATTTTTTCAAAAGAATATGTAAACAAAGGGTTGACAATCACAACTTGTAACAACAATTTACAAGATGAAATTTCGCCACCATTCTGCATCTGAATTTTTTTTTAAATAGCAACCCTTATAAATTTTTATCTTCTTGTTTTAAAAAATTAAAAATAAAAGAACTTTCAATAGGCTAATATTTGCTAATTAAACTATTTTTGTTGGTTTTCAAGAGTAGGTATAGAAGGGTGTGGGAAATGATAATAAATAACGGTTCTACATTCAAGTAATGCTCTTTAAAGGTACGGTTTCCAAGGCGCGACAGGTCGCGGCGACAAGTCGCTCAATTGTGGTTTTATTGAAACTGTATGAACTGGTTTGTAATGCGCGACATGTCGTCGCGACCGAACTTTCAGCCGCGCGGCCGTCGACACGACTGCTCCAAGAGCAGTACGCCGCGTCACACCTGAGCGACAACATGTCGAAATTAATATTTTTACCTTCAGAAGATGAAGTGCTTGTACAAGAAGTGCAAAACAACCCCGTTTTTTAACCAAATGCTGGGAAAATTGAGACAAAAGTCAAAATGTTTGCTTTAATGACCGATTTAGAACAAAAATATTCAGTTCCTGTACAACCCATCTATCCACTGGCTATCCAACCACTCAATACTTGGGAACATTTATCAGAATACAGTTATGTTCAACAATCTAATTCAGATCCTGACCATCATCAGCAGCTAGTGTGTATTCGGGGTCTCCTTGTTCATAATTTAGTACATTGGAATATGGTGACTCAACCTATTAAAAGTAGAATATTTATTCACATAAATAATGTAGGTATGTTTATTGTTGTATGAGATTGAGATGAAAAAGTAACTGTGGCGATTTAATTTTGCTAGACAGAAATTTACCCATACCAGATCGTCAATAGTTGTCGTGTCCAAATTAATTGGTTGATAATATATTCTAAAAATTTGACTCAATAACTAAAATGCATTCTCCGTTACTCTTCGAGAACGACCCAATCTATAATTAAAGACAGCTTCTGAATGATTTTCTCTTGCAGATTTTCTGGTGCATCACCTACTATTACATGAGGCACTATCTTATCTGACCTCGGAAGTTTACAAGCCTCAGGAAATCCGAATGAGCCATTTAAAACTTGTTGTCCCATGTTGGATTTCAAAAATATTCTGCTATCTTCTTTTCCAAAGGATCAACGGGAATAAATTTATAGTTTGCATCCAACATCGCCAGAAGTAAAGTGTAAAAACAGTGGTTGTAATTGTGGAATAATGAACCCGAGTTACGCGGACTTCGAATACGAATATGTTTTCCAATAGCTGAGATACAATTTAGAAAATTCCATTTATAAGCAAATTCTGCTGTTTTTTGTTTATAATCAATGGTATTGGAGTCAAAAAAATTGGTACCAATTAATTTTTGAACAATGCCATCGTATTTTTTACTATAGTACTTAAATAACAATGGCTTATTCGAAACGCGAATGATAGCGATCTTAAGGACTCATCAGTGGCAAGATATCTATTTAAAAAGCCATACAACAAAATTAAGTATCAATAAATACCAAACTTTCATTATTTTTTAAATGTCTTGTTGATTTATATTTCAAAAAATCCCTCAGTAGCACGATTTTTAAATATTTTATTAGTAAGATTTTTTTTGTCATTGTCAGATCAGACAGAAGAGTGAGAATGTTGAATTAATTTAAACTTCCAGATTTAAATAATATATGATAATTAAATATAAGAACGCAGAGTACACACACACACATACACACACACACACGCACGCACGCACGCACGCAATCACGCACGCACGCACGCACGCACGCACGAACGCACGCACACACACACACACACACACACACCCACACACCCACCCACCCACATGTGTCCTAGAACAAATCAGAAAGTATACTGAAAATTTATTGGTGATCACCTGATCACAAAACAAAATAAATGAGTCGCTACGAAGTGTCGTTTTTTTTGCAAATCATGCCAGAAAAAATGTGCAACGACATGTCGTTGCGACCTCTGGTCACAGCGATCTGTCGCGCCTTGGAAACCGTACCTTAAAGCGTAAGGTATTTGTTAAACCAAATAAAAAAAATAGAACTGAATAAAATAATTGTTTCAGAAAATGTTCATAGGTACCATCGTTACGTTATTCTCTTTAAAAAATTGTTTTTAGTTGCACGTTCAACCATCAATTTCATTAAACGCAGTCCTTACTCTATGTTGCATGCCCTGCTTTTAGTGGGTAAAATCGCTCTTCTATATCACTGTTTTCTGAGGGTGCGCGACACCTAAGGTATAACCAAATGAAATCTATACGATCTTGTAGAGGACACTTTGGGGAATAGGAAATGGAAATGTACAACTTTTTTTTAGTAGGACCAAACTTTGCAAATGGCTCTTAAACGCGACTGAGGTCGAGTTAGAAAAACTACGTTTTTCTTAACATTAACCGTTGTAACAATTTAAGCTTTTAATCTAAAATTCTGTTTTTTTGCATACATATACCTTCTAATAGCAATTCAGGAATTTTGAAAATATTTACAGTTTTTTTTTAAATAAAGTTACAAATCAAAATCGTGCATCCAAAACTTCACCCTGCGGCGAGCTATGTCAATTATTGAAAATTTATATACATATATATCGAGACAAATGTAGTCAGAAAACGTAGAAAGTTAAAAAAAAAAAATTAAGTTGCTAGCTTCAATTAGAAATATTACAGAAATATGAATTTTTATTCGCTAACCTTAAAACGCGCGCTGTTGCCAAGAACGCCACTAGCCGCTCTCGGCACCTTATCTTTCTAGAAATCATATACGTTAGCCTTATATCTAGCAATAAAATAAGAATATCTATAAATGTAGAGTTGCGGTGCTTTTGCTAAAAAGATTACAAAATCTCATTTTCTAAAATGTAGTTTTTGAAATAGAAAACTATTAATTTAGTAATTGTCCAAAACATGTCGAAGCATCGACGTTTTTATTATGACGTCATTGACAAGTTTGCAAAAAGTGATCGAAACATTGAATTACATATTAAATAACCTCTTTTTTACTAATCATTCATCTGCGGATTCTTCGATCTAAGCTTTAACATGTCTCTCAGATATATGGGCACCCTTTGCATATAGATGTCTTCCTCCGGCTACAAAAATATGGTAAAAGTTCTTGTGTACATTTCAAATGCAATTCAAAATCTGTGGTCAGTTCAGCTCTGAGGAGATTTAATAACAGGTCGACATCTTTTAAAAAAGGAAACCAGTAGACAAATGTTAATAATGAATTCTTTTCCAATACCTTCAAATTCTGTTACTTTTTCCTTTAATGGTGCAAGCTTTTTAACCAATTCTTTTAATAGGTCTTCATTGAACCGTTCGTTTTTCAGTTCTTCTGCAAAATAATCAATAGAAATTACCTCACTCTGATTTTCTTTCATCCACTTCTTGAAGCAGTCATAAAACAATCGAAACAAAGCATCGTCGCAAAGTGTCAGGACACGAATACCTCTAGAATATTATTTGCTCTCCAAAATATGTTTACTAGAGTTGGTAGCATAAACATCTGCATCAGAAAGCAAGACCACCGTCCCCGTAAAGAAAATCTATGCTAGCAATGAAAGCCATAATAAGGTGCATTTCTCCTAACTGAAGGGTGACTTTCCCATAAATAGCAGGAGGTGTTCATTCCATAATATTTCCTGAGCGTTTAAATAAATAGCCAAGTCTGCCGTAATGATAATATGTTTTTGATTTAAACTTTCCGCTAATTGAACCAAACGGAGCATTGAAGTATAGATCGTATCAAATTCTGTGGGTGGATTATTTAAGAACGATAGGTACTTTCACATTGTTATTACAGATAAGGTAGTGGTATTCGCTCCATCCTAGGCAAGGTTTTCCTTATCTTCATAGGGAAAAACTTTCCAGGCAAAATTGAAATTTTGGGAATAATTTAGGTTCAGGTTTTTTATAAGGATTATAATATTTGTCAATCTTCTGAAATGATATCTCCACTTCTTCAGCCTGTAACGAATATTCGGTGGCTTTTGGAACTTCATAGATTGGTTTTAAAGTACCACATTGGTACTTGTATTTTTTCCATCGATTGTATCCTCATTTAAATCAAAATTGTCAATGATTACATGTATGTAATTCAGTTCATCGTCTTTTACCATTTCAAGCCCATAAGGCTTGTAACATTCACGGTCAGTATTTAACCCCATTTTGTCCCTCTTAAGTCTCTGTAGGAACATGGAACTCCCATTTTAGTCATCCTCTCTTTTTTCCGCCGCTGCCAGTATTGTCAGCAAGCCCTTTTTAGTAGGTTTATTAACGAAGTCTTTTTCACATGGTTCTCCACAAATTAAACAATTTATAAGGTCAGCCATATTGGTCTATAAACAGTCAACAGCACAAAATGTAGAAATAAAGGAAATAAATATAAGTATCTATACTATAAGAGCAAAAGCGCAATAAGTTAAACTCAACAAACACATAAAGCCAAAAACGTTAAAAAGTACACCTACTCGAGACGACAATCTTTATGCACTGCCTACTGGATCTAAATTAACGCACTTACGCAAAATACCGATTCCGTCGCGCGGCGCTTCGTGATACGCATTCCAAATCTCTTGAATAAAAATTCATATTTCTGTAACTATTGAAGGTAGCGACTTAATTTTTGTTTAACTTTCTACGTTTTCTGGCTACATTTGATTCGATATGTATGTATAGAAATTTTCAATAATTCACACAGCTCGCCGCAGGGACAAGTTTTGGATGCACAATTTTGATAATTTTATTTTTGTAACTTTATTTTAAAAAAACTATAAAAGTTTTCAAAATTCCTGAATTTCTGTTAGAAGCGCTCATATTTCAGGTATCGGTATGCAAAAAATCTGAATTTTAGAATACACGCTTAAGTTGTTACAATGGTTAATGTTAAGAAAACGTAGTTTTTCTAATTCGACCTGTCACGTTTAACCGCCATTTGCAAAGGTCGATCCTACTACAAAAAGTTGTACATTTACATTTCCTATGCCCCAAAAATGTCCTCTACAAGATTGTATAGGTTTTGTTTGGTTATACCTCGGTGTCACTCAAAGTTATAATTTCATTGCGATTTTATTCCACTATTTGTTGTTACTGGACAATCGGATACTTAGTTTTTTATACGACACCAAAGAAAATAATCAATAGGGGTCAAATTGGGGATCTGGCCGGAAATTTAAAAGATTCGACATTTGCGAGCGATCTATCATCAAGCATTCTATTCAATACGTCAATTATTCTTATTGTACCATAAATAGGTGCCCTTTCTTCACCTGTAAGTTCCCTTAGCGCTTCAGAAATTTACGTTCACTAATTATTATTATAGGGATTAAATAATCCATTGTTTAGCTTCATCTGTCCATATTATGCCATTAACAAAATTGAGTTTGTTGATAATTAATATAAATTCACAAATTTCACTTTTTTGTTGGTCTTCATACCGGATATGTTGAAGTTTACTGTATTTAAATGGATGCCATTTAATTTTTTGGAGAATCCTTCGAATAATTGTTGCTGCTATTCCAATTCAGTTTCGGCATCTTTACTTGAATTAGTCGGGTGTGCGGTAAAATAACAAAGAACGTTAATTTCATTGTTGACATTACTAACTAGTACATTTATTCGCTCTTTTTTTTGGATAAATTTAAGCAGTTGTTTTTTAAGCGAATAATAATGTCTAATTGCCACAGATCCATTAAGATATCTATCTCTATAAAGACGACAAGCTTGATTACATCATTGCACTCTCCATACGTACAATTAGATGAAAAACTTACAATCTAAACGCCACACAAACAATAATGCATTAGAATGCAAATTTTATTCGCTTATTTGATGTTTAGTAAGTATTGCAACCACAAGAGTTTTTAAAGTCTACTTACCATTTATATTATAACCTATGCAGCGAGGTAAGTATGAAATTACTATATAGAATCTTCATAGATTTTTACCACCTGAACATTACATTTCTCACTACGAAAATTGCCATTTTCTGGTTTTATTTAGATTCAAGTATTTTCATTATTTTTCACGGCCTTCTATTTTTAACTTTCTAATTGTTAATGAATTAAAAAAATTACCTTAATTTGCTAATTTTGTGCTATTACTTCCAAATTTATAGTTTGGGTGTAGGAAAAGCTATGAGAGTTGTGAATTATTAAAATGATGACAAAAAATGTAAGGGGTGCTATATAAAAAACAGAAATTTTCATCATCTCTGAGTTATTGAAGGGAAGCCAAATTTGAACACCTTGGATATGGCTTGAACCAAGTTATATTACTTCAACTTATAATTGTCAACCCCTTCATTGTATATTCTGAAAAGTTGAAGCCTATATTTTTTAAGAAAATAAATTTTAAACTGTCACGTTTTTCTTAAAAAAAATGAATAATCAAAAACTACAAAAGATACAAAGTTTAGGCAATGTTCAAAAAAGAATTAAAAAATAACATAACATAACCTTCACGCGGGGTAGGCAAAACAATCCCTGCCTCTTAATTATTTTTCATTCACAATCCTTCTCCATACTTTCCTATCATTGCATACCTCCCTAGCTTTCGCAAGATTCATACATTATCTCTGACATGTCCTTTTATTTGAAAACCCCTTATCTTTCTTTCTTTTATGATACATTCTACTGCAGACAGCCGAGTTTTACGTGTCCTACCAGGCCCGGCCTTACCTACGTCACCTACATATATTTGATTCGTTAATCTTGCATTATTCCTTTTCTCAATGTGGCCAAACCAACGCAGTGTACTACTTTTATACACTCATTCTTTATCTTATCCCTTCTCGTTTATCACCTGCCCTTCTCAGGAATCTCATACCCACGGCATTTATTTTTCTTTTGTGCTTTTTTTGACATACCCATGTCTCATTTCCATACAGTACTGATGGGACAAACAGGCCATTATAGATTACGCGTTTCGGAGATAGACTCATGCTTTCGTTTCTCATTATCGTCCACATACTTCCAATCACTTTCCTTTCAGTATTGATCGTCCAATCTCGCCATCCATTGTACCATCTGTAGTAAAAATTCTGCCCAGATATAGCAACTCGTCCACTTGTTCTACAAATTCATCTTGCAGAGTAAATACTCTATTCTCCTTTTCACCTTCCCGATTGATCACCACAATCTTAGTTTCGTTCACGTTTACCTTTAGGTCCCTGCTCTCACAAACTGTATCAAACTTCCTCAAAGCAGTTTGTAGCTCATCCGCACTGTCACTTAATAAGAATGTGTCATCTGCATACACCAGAACTCGTACATTTACGTCACCAACCATTACACCATTTGCATCGGTACATGCTTGCCTTAAGACATTTATCCATGTATACGCAACAACACGGTGACAACCCACGCCCTTGCCGCACTCCTTGCTCAATATTCAAGTATTCAGTCACATCTCTGCTCACCCTAAAACATGCCCGGCTACCATTATATACTGCCTTTATTCCGTTTACTAGACCTTTTCTTAGGCCATATTCATTTAATGTTTCCCATACCTTCCCCCTATTCACTCTGTCATATGCTTTCTCCAGATCTACAAACGCACAGTACAGCTTCCTTTTTACCATTAAGCACTTTTCGATCAACTACTGGATAGCAACCATTTGATCAACACATCCTCTCCCTGGCACGAAGCCACCCTGCACATGCCAAATCTTAGTTTGTGTCGTTTCTCGTACTCTATTAATCAGTACTCTTCCAAATACTTTACCTGGTACACTGAGCAAACTTATTCTTCTGTAGTTCTTGCAATTACTCTTGTTCTCCTGGCCCTTCTACAGTGGTACAATGATCGAGCTCTTCCAATCAGTCGGTACTTTTCCACACTATATAATACATTGAATAATTCATACAATCATCGTTTAAGCGTTGCACCTCGATACTTTAGCATTTCACCAGTATTTTCATCCACGCCTGCTCCTTTACCGTTTTTTCTTACTCTACTTAATTTAACCCAATATTCTTCTCCGTTTCCTTCACCATTCCTTCTACATGTTCCTTATTTAACTCTTCAGTCTTATTTTCCTCACTACTGTACAGCTTTCCGAAATATTCTTGGCAGAATTTCCTCACTTCACAATCGTCCCATACTATTTCGTTGCTCGTATTATTCACTCCTACAGCGTTCTGTTTTGCGCCACGTTTTGTATTTTTAACCCATTCCCAGATGGGTTGTTTGTTTCCCTCAAAATCTTTTTGCATTGTCTCTCCTTCCACAGCCATCACTTCCTCTTTACTTATTCTCACTGCCTCCTTCGCTTCTTTGTTTCTTAATCTGTACACCTCATACAATCGCTTTTTCTCACCCTAATCTTTGCAGCAATCATTCCCATGTACGGATCTTTTTTCTTACATACTGCCTTATTTACCGATTCATTCCACCCACCACATTTTCCGTCTACCTAGAGTCACTCTTCCACATACCTGCACGGCATAATTGACAACACAGTCCTTCAAGCATATCAATGCACTTTCAATGTCAGTGTCTTTTATCTGTTCGTTCCATACTGATTCATTCACATTCAACTCTTTACTCACAACATCTGCATATTTCATTCTCGTCCTATTATCTACTAGTTTTTCTACCCTAATTCTGGACGTTCCCACTACGTTTGCTTTCCTTCTGCAGACCCATTTTTTTCCTAAACACACTCTCGATGCAACCAAAAAGTGGTTCGATCCACACCTCTTTACCATGTAAACATATGCACATTTTTATGTTTAAACCAAGTATTAGATACAAACAGGCTTCTCTCCACACAAATGTTTACCCGTCGTTCACCATTCTCATTCTCTCTTTGGTCTCCGAACTTTCCTAGTACGCGTTCAGTATGTTCCCTCTGTACCCCCACCTATCCATTCATATCTCCCAATATCACCACTCTTTCGTTTAGCTTGCATATGTATAACACGTTCTCTACTTCATTCCAGAAGTTCTCACACTCTTGGTCTCTTTCTCCATTCACCGATTCATAGCATGTAATGAGAAAAATTCTTCATTATTTCATTATAACCCACATTGCCGGGGGGATACCAATTCGTACCGTTTAACACATCTTTTCGCTCTTTGACTCACGAACACTTCAACTCCTTTTGCGCCATGTACTTCAGTCTCAACCACTGACCATAGTGCTGGGCTGCCATCCTCCATCTCCACCTTCACAGAGGTTTTCATTTAAAATAAGAAAGTTAACATCTACTTCCAGTACAACCGGAAGTGTCGGAACACTACCATTATTTTAGTTGAACTCGCTATCAGCGAAAACATAGCGGTGCAAAGTTTCATATTTCTGCGATTAACGGTTCGCTTACCCTACGGTCAATCTGACAGACCCTGTCTCTTTTTGATATCTAGTGATTCTAACAATTAATTCGGTTTTAACGAAATTGATAAAAATTGTACGAAATTTAATAGATGTGTCAAAGCAGCAATAGTACTATTGATTTTTTTTTATCGAAAAACTACATTGAACGTTAGTGCCGTGTTACTACCTGTTGCAACAAATTCAAATAAACACAATCGAGCTAGCCGTAACATTTTTGTCTATTCTGGTAAACTAACTTCTGTGCCTTAGTGTTTCATTAGTACTCTTTATTGTACTTTAAAATGTCTTTATTACTTTACAAATGAAAAAGTTGCAACAAATTCAAATGAACACAATCACAGTGCTCGTAATTTTTTTTGTGTATTTTGGTGAACTAACTTCTGCTCGTTCGCGCTTCATAACTTCTCTGTTTGCACTAGTTACCCTAATCAAAGTGTTAGGTTCTACACCCATTACTGAACTTGACTGATTCCTATAACCTAACTTTTCGTTATTAAAACATTATTCAGTATTGCGAACATAAAGACAATTTTACACGGCCTATCCTCAAACGCTGCTACATCCTTAAGCGTTACCCTAATGTGAGGAAAACCTATAAATACCCCAGACAGAGTAGAACTAGAACGGGAATTAAATCTGCTACTTTCCGAGTCGGACACGTTTTAGCTCGGCCGGGTTCGAAAAATTGTGTCCGAATAAAAATGTAAACGCACTTGAGATTCAGATTTTAAATTCGGGTCTGTAACTAAAGATCACTAACGACAATGAATTAATGGAAGGGAGTTAATTTGACAAGATCAATATAAACGTTATGGCTAGCTTGGTTGTGGCCATTTGAAATTAATGAAACTTTCGATTTGTGGAAAAGTAACACAAGTTTAACCGGCAATAAATAACACTATCCAAGTTTTAACGAATGAAATTTTACGGCTGGTTATGTCAAGGGCAGCAAAACGAGTACTAATAGTTAGTTTGACCACGTTGATTTGAATTTGTCGTAACTTCTTGATATGTAAAGCGCTAACGAAATTTTAGAAGGCAGTAACGATCACTAAACTAAGCACTAACCAACAGAAGTTAGTTTACTAGAGTAGATAAAGAAGTTACGGTTAACTTGATTTTGTTGATTTTAATTTGCTGCAAACTTTTCATTTGTAAAGCAGTAGCGAAACTTTAAAGGGCAGTAAACACTAATAAAGCACTAACTAGCAGAATTTAGTTTACCGGAGTATCGAAAAAGGTTATGGCTAACTTGATCGTGTTAATTTGAATTCGTTGTAACTTTTTAATTTCTAAGGCAATAACTTTAAAGGACAGCAAGGAGTACTGATGAACTAATTAAGGAGCAGAAGCTAGTTTACCAGAGGAAACAAAGAATTGCGGCTAACACCTTTTAATTTCTAAAGCAGTACCGAAGCTAAACACGGCAGTAAAGAGCATTAACAAATAGAAGTTAGTTTACCATAAAAAGTAAAGAGAATCAACTACGCACTAACGAACAGAAGTTAGTTTACCAAAATAGACAAAATATTATGGCTACCTAGATTAGATATAGATGTAGATTTGAATTTGATGTAACTTCTTGTTTTGTAAAGCAGTAAGGAAACTTTAAAGTGTAGTAAACAGCACTAACTAAACACATCGAACAGAAGTTAGTTTACCAGAGTAGACAAAAAACTACGGCTAACTTTATTGTATTGTGTTGAATTTTGTTGTAACTTTTTGATTCAACAAACAGTAACGAAACTTCAAAGGACAGTAGAACACTAACTAGGCACTGCCGAACAGTAGTTGGTTTACCATTAAAAAAATTATGACCAACTTGATCGTGTTGAGTTAAATTTAAAGGACAGTAAAGCACTAACTAAGCTCTAACGAACAGAATTTAGTTTACCAGATACAGCTAGCTTGATCGTATTCATTTGAATAACAGTAACGAAAAGCAATAGTATTATGTTGGACGAAATTGCTAAAAAGTTACAGGTGGCCAGGTCTAGGTTAAATATAACGAAGTGAATATGCAAAAAAGTTATGGCTAGCATCCACAATAATTAAACGACCATTGCGCTTTTTCAATAAAAGCAGTAATAAACATTTAAAAAGCAGCACGCAGTGACGAGGGACCACGTTCTATATAGTTTTCGATAAAAAAAATCGCCTAACGCACCTAAATTTAATATTCGTTAGGGCTGGTTTCACTAATATGGGATAAACTAAGGGATACTACTTTTCCTGGAACCGGTTTTACGAAATATTTTATTACTATTTTATTACAAACATAAAATATTATTTTAATTCGCGTTTAATAATGGATTTGTTAAATGTGCCTTTATTTGAACCTTCTTACGAAGATTCACATCCTTATTAATAGACCAACAAGAAAACCAAAAAAAAGTTAGGGATAACAATTACTTTGAGGAAATGGTTGATTTGAACTTTTTCCAACGGTTTCTTCTTTTAAAAACAACCTGCACTAGACTGCTGAATATAATTGAACCTAGTATTCGATCAGAAACAGAAAATAACGCAGTTTTCGCAGTTACAAAACATTTATTGACCTTGAAGATTTTTTATTTGCGGCTCTTAGTAAAGCAACAGCGTGTATAATAGTTCGGCAGATTAGTGAAGTTATTAAGTATACGATACATAACAACTCCTGGAACTAATGAGAGAAAACATGAAGCAATGGAAAAGTTTCATCAAATAATACGATTCCATTGAGTTACAGAAGCAATTGATTGCACACATCTAAGATTACAGTCTCTGGGAGGGAACAATGCGAAAAATGTTCGTAAGAAAAATCGGAGTTTTCTCTGGATTGCTCATACGGGATATAGTCATAAGATGGTCTGGTTCCAGCCATGAACCCCACTATCTACAGTTATATCCAGACTGAAAATTTATATAATGAAAGTCAAATCAGAAACAGAAACATAGCAGAAATGTGTTTTAGAGTACGGACAAGGAAAATTCCTGTTTTATAACTTAGTATGAGTATAGCCCCGCACAAATCTTAAACAATTATTGTAGCCACAGAACTGTTGCATAATATCCCCATTGGTGAAAGGGAAAAAAAGGAAAAGGCCACGTATTTCATTCCCTCCCCAAGGGGGAAGGCAGGTTGCTCGAGCTTTCCGAGCTCCTTCAACCACAATCATGGATTCCCAGCATACATACATACATTACGTATATATGCATGGTGGGATTAAGGATGGGTGTGATCAGGATAGGATCGGAAGGAAAGGAGTTAGGGTTCTGAGGGGAAAAATACTACCCCAGCATTCGTCTAAGCAGCCGCACATGGTGTGCATATACGCAGTGACCATGCCGCTACATGTGTATGCGGAAAATCCCCTGAAAAAACCTCATACAAGGTAGACGGTAACGGAATCGAACCCATTACCTCCCGAATGCTAAGCAGGTCGTGTCACCACTACGCTACCAGCTCGGTTCCTATTGATGAAAGAAATGGCATACCGGTTGAGGAAGAAAATAAATATATATATATATATATATATATATATATATAGTAAATGTAGAGTTTTATCGTTTTCTAGAAAGCGCAATCCTATACATTTTGTATATGAAATTAATTCTATAACAGTCGACCGTTGTGCAGGTATGAAAGACCTGGGTGTACATTTTGATATCGAATTATCTTTTAATCAGCACATGATGGACATCGTTTCATCAGCCAACAAATTATTAGGGTTCGTAATACGCCAATCTAAACAATTTACGAGTATCCGTACGATTAAGATATTGTTTTATGCCTTTGTGAGGTCTAGGCTTGAATATTGTGCATTAGTGTGATCACCTCGTTATGGCTGCTACAAAGTTTTAATTGAGAATATTCAACGCAAATTCCTGAAGTATTTGTGCTTTAAGATGTTTAATGCTTATCCTGAGAAAGGTTGTTCAAATACAATGTTGCTTAACACCTTTGATATGCAGTCTTTAGAGACTAGAAGGAATATCATAACTTTGTCATTTTTATACAAAATGATACATAATTATATTGATTGTGCTTCTATTCTTGCCAACATTTGTTTTCATATTTCTAGGTTAGAAACAAGACAAAGATGTACATTTCATGTCCCTTTTGCCAAATCTAATTTACTTTTAAAGTCACCAGTGGTTAAAATGTGTCAATTGTACAATGAGATATGTTCTAATTGTGACATATATTGCTCTCCATTAACTTCTATAATTGACTGTTATGTTAACTACAGTAATAGGGCTTAAAGGTGTTCAAGGGACTGTCCTATTGTCAACTATGTGTCCTTCTTGTAAGTCATTTTTGTTTTTAGTGTTTACAGTCACTTAACTCTGTGGGCATTATTGTTATTATTGTTATCATTATAATTATTATATATTATTATCATTGGTAGTACACATAATGAGTTACTACTCACGTTGATGGGTTGATTATATATTTATATAAATCTTTGTATATGTGTAATAGTACATAGTTTGCTCTGTAATTGGCTTTTGCTGTTGGGCAATAAAGGTTATTATTATTATTATTATTATTATTATTATTATATATATATATATATATATATATATATATATATACATATTGTTATTATATATGCGTATATATTTTATAATTCTCACCTCTGTTAGTGCTCCCCAATACGCTCTCGATATCGTTGATCGTATTCAAAAGAGAGCGATTAGGCTTATAAATGACCCGTCCTTAACTTCTCACATACAGTCCCTTGAGCATAGAAGGATGGTTTCAGTTCTTTCTTTGTATTATCGTTATTACAACGGCTATTGTGCTGCTGAATTATATTCTTTGATACCATCTCGGGCTATCTTTGCGAGAAACACTTGGTTCGCTCATTCACATCATCAGTATGCAGTACAAATCTCCACTCTCGTACCAAACGGGCGCAATCCACATTTTTCTACACGGCTTCTAAACTCTGGAATGATCTTCCTAGTTCCTGTTTTCCTCTCACTTGATATGAGAAAATTTAAGGTAGCTGTTCATAGGCATCTATTGGCAATTCATTATCCCTCTATCCATTCTCCTAAGTGTTCCTGAGTGCTTTAGCACGATAGGCCTAATTTAGCCAGTTCAGGTCCACAATCATAAAAAAAAAATATTGAAACGGATCTCGTGAACCTACCACTTGTTAGGATCTTAGCTGTTCTTGGTCAAATGTTTGACTATTAGAGATATTTAACACTGTTTTGGAATTTTATGGTGTTATATTGTTATATTAATCATATTGGCTGTCACTTCGGTAAGTACATTATAAAAGGTGGATAACGAAGAGCAGAATTCTTTAGGAATGTCATTTTGTCCATTTCGTGTGTGTATATATATATATATATATATATATATATATATATATATATATATAAAATCGGTTCACAGCGCCTGACCTCGTCTTCCGGTTCCCAATCGTCATTGTCTTCTGTCTCTCCAGTGATCTTTTGTTAAATTTCTTTCGTTCATGGCTTTTCTGATACCCTGATTCCAATCTTTTCTAGGTCTTCCTTTTTTATTTCTCCCTTGTGGTATCGTGGTATCTATTCTAGTAACTGTTTAGGTAACATGTTGTCGGGCATTCGTCTAACATGACCATACTAGACCAACTGTTTTGTGCTATTTCTTCTATCAGGGTGGTGTACACTTTCATAATTTCTCTTATGTGTTCATTTCTATCGATTCTTGATGTTCTTGCAGATCTTCTGAGTGTATCCATTTCTGTAGCTAGTATTTTTCGTTTGTCGTTTTCAGTTAACGTCAATATCTAGGAGCCATAGGTTAATACGCTTTTTACGGTTGCATTATATATGTTTTTCTTCCTTTCCCTTGTAATGTCTTTTGACGAAAATATTCCATTTAGCGCACCCATTGTTTTCCTACTCTGTGTTACTCTTTTTTGTATTTCTAGACTATCTTTCCCGTTTATACTAAAACTAGATATTTGTATTCGTCAAATCTTTTTATGGTTATGCCATTTTCTAGTAATAAATCATCTTTATCCCTTCCTACACATAAATATTTGGTCTTATATATATTTATCGCCATTCCCCAATTATCATACTCTTCAAACCATTTGCTGGTCATATATTCAATATCCTCCTTTGTTTGTCTAATTACTATCTGATCATCTGCAAATTGTATTTTATATAAAATGTATGAATGGTTTAATTCCTTTCCTCTTGTACAGCATTTTGGTCTCCATCCTTCTAGCGCGTGTTCTATGTAAATTTTAAACAGTGTTGGTGACAAACAGCAATCCTGTCGAAGTCCTTTAGTTACCGGAAAGCCCGTGAATAATTCTCTACCAATTTTAGTTTGTGATATACAGTTATATAAATGTTATACTGCGTTTATAAGTGTATGGTTAATCTGTATTTGTTTTACTGCTTCTCATAATTTTATTACTGGCACCGTATCGTAAGCTTTTGTTGAATCAACAAATAATAGGTAGATACCTTGTCCTATAGCCAGCTGTTTTTCTAAAATTTGTTTAATGTGTTGTCGGTGCAAGATCGCCCTGCGCCGCATCCGTTATGTTCTTCTGCTTCTTTTGTGACATATTCTTGTTCTCCAAGATCTCTCAATACACGTCCATACAGCCTACTAAACGTACTGGTAATCGATAGTCCTTTATAGTTATCACAATTGCTGCCATCTGCTTTCTTGTACATATGTGTAATATATGCCCTTTTCCATTATTCAGGGGGCAATTCACCGTTAATGCATTTTGTAAAAGTTTAGCTATCATTCTAAATAGTTTATGTATCCCATGTTTAATAAATTCTCCGGTTATCCCTCCGGGTCCTGGAGATTTTCCATTTGTCAATACTTTTACCTCATTTGTTATGTGTTCTTCTGTTATAATTGGATCTCCTTCAATATTGATTCTCGTTGTGTGTGATGGCGAGTTAGATGTATATTTTGGTCTATCTTCTGTGAATAGTGTGTTAAAGTAGTTATTCCATTTACTAAGCGGTATTATTTTTATTTGTGTATTTTCTCTATTTAAGGCCTTAATATTCCTTATCCTTCCGTATTTCCTTTTCCTCCTGTATAGGTATTTAATTCTGTACACTTATCACCCCAGTGATTTCTTCTTTTTTCTGTTACTTTTCTGCGAAATTTACATTGTGCTTCTTAATATTGTAGTCTATCTTCGTCTTTTTTTCTCCTCTATTTCTTCAGACCACATGGGAAGGTTGTTTTTTCTTCTGTTTTCCGTTTTACCTAATGCTTCCATTGTTACTTGGTACATTTGTTGTATATTTTGGTATAATCTACCTACTGTGGTGTTATCAGTTTCTACTAGTTTCTTATCTAGTCTTTGTCGGTTTTTAGTACTCGAATGTTTTAGACTGGTGATGTTGTATTGTGGATATTCTACCTTCTCTGTTATTTCTTCTTCGTAAACTTTCTTTTTTTTTGTATTTAGATATGGAATTATACTTTTTGCCTTTAGAAAGTAGTGGTCACTGCCACAGTTTATTCCCGTGAATACTCGCACATCTAGCATTCTTAATTTTGTATTTTGTCTTAAGCTTATATGGTCAATTACAGATTTTAGTTGTCTACTGGGTTGAGTTCGGATAAATTTATGAATTTCTTTGTGTTCATTCCATTATATGCAGTGTGTTTTGGTCACATAAATCTATATGTCGCTGACCATTATCATTAACTATAGATTCACCATATGCCCCTATGATTTTATTTCCTTTTTGTTTTCCATTGAAATCATCAACCAATATTATGTTATTATGTTATGTAACCTTTCAAAGACAGTTTCTTTATTTGCAATGGTATCGTCGTCATTTGGTGCATATATTCCTATTATGCTTATTCTTCTGTCTATGTTTATTCGTATAATTCGTTCTCATCTATGCATTCCTAGTTAGTAATGTTATTTCTGTGTTTCTTGTGAATTAGAATTGATAAACAATAAGCGCAGAAATGAATTAATTATGAACGTACAACCTCCTTTTTATATAAATAAAATGTACTACGACACTGAAACAATAATATGAATTAATATTTTAAAAGCTAGCTATTTGATTTACATTGTAATAAGCGCATGTTTCTCGGCATTACGTTTTTCACGAGTCTCATTTTCCTGTTTTAAGAGCTTTATTTGCAAATCAATAAGTTCGGTTTCTTATCCAGTAATAGTTCATACTTATGATTCGTTTTCGTACTACGTTTTCTTTTGCGTGGTGTTATGTTATTACTAGGTTCTAAAATTATCGAATTTTGTTTAATGCGCTACCACCTGTTTTATGCAAACTGATTTTGTAAATACAGTAATTCTTTCGCGAGGTTTTTTTAAAGAATCCCATTTCATCCTGAGTTGCCTTGCACAACGGCCTGATCTACCTAGTGTATTGAATCGTTTAGCAAGTTTCTCCCATTCGGCATCTTTACCTTATTGCTCACAAACCTATAACTTTTCGGCGATCTTCAAGTAGTGTTAACAAAACCTCCAATTCATGATTGCTAAATTAGTGCATCTAACACGTTTAGCGCTTTCCCATTAAATTTTTTTCTACTTAAACTTCGATTTCGAATAAAACAACACGTAAATCGCGGTCAAATTTACAACTTTGAACTGAAACCTGTTGTGATTAAGTATATTCGTGGTTTACCTACTATCGTTTCGTTAAACTAATTGTGTCCAAGAGTCGTAAATTATTGTGCTATTACCAGAACTCTCGTGGCTTATGAACTAAAACAATGAATGTGTATACAGCAACGCATGAATGTGACTTTGCAATTGTTGGTTTTTCCGAGACTTGGCTTAATAACAATGTATTCCCCAATTTTGTGATAAATTTAACGTATTTCGCAGTGATCGCAAGTTTGAGTTAACAAACCTTAAAACAGGTGGTGGTGTTCTTCTTGCAATCCTTTAATCCTTTAATTGACGTTGTGGATGGCAAATGCTGTTATAATTATTTCTCATTCCTTGTATTTGTAGTATACTTGCCCCCACTAGTTGTTAATGAAGACGTAGATTTTCCTGGAACATTTAACCAATCGTATTGGTGATCAACGTGTCCTTATATTTGGGGACTTTAATACACCTACGTGGAGTAATAACCAGCATGATAAACGTTCACGTATAGTAAATGACTTTATGAATGTATTGGATTTAAAACAGTATAATACTGTTTTTAACGCATATCGCAAAATATTAGACTTAGTACACAGTAATTTATCAAATGTTGTTGTATCACAAGATGAAGACCCTATAGTGACTGTTGATACTTATAATCCACCTCTAAATCGTGAGCTTAACGTCTTCTTATAAATTCCAAAAGTTTCCTGTTAAAACACTACCAAATAAATTTAACTTTAATAGAGCTAACTTCGCTCAGCTATATTATGACATTACCCAAATCGATTGGTCAATCTTAGCTTATATAAATAACTGAGACTGTGCCGTAACTGTTTTTTATGACCTAATTTATACATGTGTTCGTCGAAGTGTACCACTTTACCACGTTCACAACCAAAAGCATTTTCCTAAATGGTTCTCAAGTAAGACTAGAAACTTGTTAAAACTAAAAAAAAATGTATTTAAAGAAATATAGAAATTGTAACCAACATTACTACCTTTTTTAATTTAAACGTTTAAGAAAATTGAGTGAAATACAAATAAAAAAGGATTATAAAGCATTTCACCACGAGATGGAAAACAAGATTAGTTTCGACCCTAATTACTTTAGATCTTTTATTAACAGCAAAAAAAAACACCACTAGCTTACCCGATAATTTCATAGGTAATGATGGACATATATTTTTGATGCAGATAAAATTGTGGAACGTTTTAAGCTATTTTTGAATCTGCTTATGCTGAGGCTGTACCTCCTGATAATTATGATTCTGATTTAAAATCGAATACCAATCAATGCATAAATATATCAACGATCACAACAGATGATATCATACAAGCGATCAATAAGTTTAAACATTAAATACTGCAGGCTTAGACCAAATTCCTTCTTATATAATAAAAGATTGTGCTGATGCGTTTACAATTCCTCTTTACATTTTATTTAACTTGTCGTTGGGTTCGTACCCAACGTTTTCGTAGACGTTTCCCTTTGAATGGAAACAAGCTAAAATATCTCCGGTGTTCAAGGGTGGCGATAAAAATAAGATTGAAAACTACCGTCCAATATCGGTCTTATCTAACCTTGCCAAGATTTTTTAAATTATTATATATGAACAAATGTTTGTGTCAGCGAAAAATACGTTATCCGCAAATCAACATGGATTTATGTCAAAACGCTCTACTATTACTAATCTCATGTGCATAACAACAAAAATTGTTGAAGTCATTGACGCCAGGAAACAACTAGACGTCATATAGACAGACATATCCAAAGCTTTTGACCAGATCAACCACCGCATTCTTTTGATAAAACTTGGTGATATGGATTTAGTAGTGATTTTATTGACTTGCTTATGTCATACCTTTCTAATAGAACGCAATATGTTACAATGCATATATATATATATATATATATATATATATATATATATATATATATATATATATATATATATCTCAAGTTTTTGCCCTGACTTCTGGTGCCACAAGGCTCCAACCTTGGACCCTTGTTTAACATATACATAAATGAACTAATCGATAAACTAGAGAATTGTGTACTCGCTTACGCCAACGATATTAAAATTTTTTCCATTATTAATAGTACTTCTGACTGTGATTTACTCCAAACTCGTTTAAACATTATAAAGGATTGGTGCCATGTGAATAAGTTGACTCTAAATATAACTAAGTGCCAAGTGGTCTCCTACACCCGCAAAAAATGCCCCATACAGTACACATACTGTATCAATCGTGTAAAATTTAAAAAAAGTGATACTTTTAAGGATTTAGGTATTTTTTTCGATAGTAAGTTATCATATTGATAACGTGTGTTCAATGCTAGAAAAATGCTTGGTTTTAGTTTTCGTCAATATCGAAATTTTAATAATATACATGCAGTTCGAGACCTATATTATTCATTTGTTCGTTCCAAGCTTGAATACGCTTCAATAATTTGGAATCCTAAGCACCAATACTTAATAGAAAGTTTATAAAAAGTTCAAAGACGTTTTTTAAAGTACATTCACTACGTTATAAATGGACACTATCCCGAACGTAATGTTAATCAGAGAGAACTTCTTAATTCAATAAATGAACGATTTTTACAGTACAGAAGAATTCTGTTAGGCATAAAATTTTTGTATAACTTAGCTCAAAATAATGTCGATTCACCCTATTTACTAGCCACTTTAAACTTTAATGTTCCTCAGTTAGTTACTCGTATGAATGTTACTTTGTTACTGTAAGAGTGCCAAGTCAGATTTGGCACTCCACTCTCCCTTAGGTACAATGTGTACCAACCTTAACAAAATATCCACCTTAATATATATTAACTTCAACACATTTCATACAATCTGTAATGCTGTTGAAACAATATAAAAAATTGTTTTTCCCTTTTCATTATAAAAATGCTTACTGCATTTAGTTTTATTATAATCTGTGTCTATACCAGTAATTCACTCTTCTTTGTTTAGTTAAATCTGTATTTGTAAAACTGTCTTAAAAGCATTAGGGGAAAATGGTCCACATTCGGCTATATGGAATATTCGGCTAGTCCCAATACATCGGAATTGCGTTTGAATTTGGCGCCTAATTTCCGCCCACGCTGTTAGGAAAGACAATGTGCCACCTTGTCGGTATGATAGCAGCAAATATTTCGAGTCGTAGTATATTCTTTAATTAAGTGTTCTTTAAAATGTAATTTAAGGTAAGGTTTTTTGTTTTATATATTTTGTTCGTTTTAAAAGTCTATTTTTCATAATATAAATGCCAATTATCATGCATAAGATAAAGATTTATGTGCTTTTTAATGTGTAGTCAAAGCATATCCTTAAAATAGTGGTAGTAGGTTTGAATTTTATAAATATTATTTTTAGAGCACGTGGGGAAGTTTCGGCTGGTCCTTATGGTAAGGATTCGGCTGGCAGCCGAATGTTCCCATGTCAATTTTTATCTCAAAGAAAGTAATAATTATTGTAATTAAATTGTTCTAGATGCCTCAGAATTACATAAAAAAGACCAATAGCTACGACATTAGTGAAAAAAACATGAAATTTGCAATTAAAGCTGTATTGACAGGGCGATTAAGTCAATACAAAGCTAACCAAGACTATCAAGTAAAAAGGCAAACAATACAGTCTAGAATCAAGATCCTGCTAAAGAACAAAACAAAAGAAGAACTTCTAGCTGGGTGGGAAGACTCAGGCAATGAAAATGAAGAGTTGCTTATACAAGCAAATATACAGCTCGTCAAATTTTTAATACAGACCAAGAATTAGAGCTTGGAGCTTATATAAAAAGATGTTCTGACTTAAACTATGGTCTGAACTATAAGCAGATAAGGAAACTGACTTACGATTTTGCTTGCGCTTTACCGGATTCTAAACCATCAAATAGTTGGGAGTTGAACAAAATGGCAGGTTTGTGTAGTTTTTTTATATTTTTGGGTTCAAGGTCTCCAAATGTTTATTTTTTAGGACTTGCATGGCTACGTGGTTTCATGAAAAGGCATAGAAACAATATATCGCAAGCCAGATAATACAAGTACGAGGGATAAGCTGCAATTATTAAGAATTGAAAAATCTAGTTACCCGTGCAAAACAAATTGTTGTTTATTAAATAGTGCATTATTTTATCTGTCAATTGCAGTCTAGCTTGTACAATTCGGTTGAATAGTGTCTGAGAAATAGTCCATAGAATAAGCTTCTGTTATCGAAAAAATGGAATTATCACGAGAGAACTTTCGGATAATGATTTACTATGATTTCAAGAAACGCTTGAGCACGTATGAGTGTGAGGAAAGTTTAAAGTTGGCATTTGGGGTTCTTGTCCCATCATTGGCTACTGTTTATAGATGGTATAAAGAATTTGAACGAGGTTGCAAGTCGGTGGTACACAGAAAAGGAGCTGTTAACCTCGAAAACATTGCTGCGGTGAAGAAGATGGTGAAAGAGGACAACCGCATTACCTACGCAATGATAGAGTCGGATCTGAAGATTGGATCCTCGCAAGTGACATCAATATTGCACGAACATTTACATTTGAAAAAGGTTGTAACTCGATTTGTACCCCATCATCTGACAGATTTACAAAAGGCAGAACGTGTTAGAATTTGCCAACAAACTTTAGATATGTTGAATGCTGGAGGCCGTCAAATTATTTCTAAAATTGTAACTGGCGATGAAACGTACATACTCGCCAAGAAAGCCGAATCTGGATACATGAAGATGAGGAAACCCCTACGATGATGAAAAAACAACGAGCAATGAAAAAAGTTATGTACGCAGTATTTTTTAGAAGTACGGGTTTGGTGGCCGCAATTAAATTAGAAGATCAGAAAACAGTTACCGCTAAATGGTATGTTGACAGTTTACTGTGTTCAGTAAAGTGCCAAGAAAGGGAATCATGTTACATCATGATAACACGTCGTCCCATACAGCAGGGACAACTGTTTAGTATTTAGCGGCAAGCAAAATCAAAATTATAGAACATCCTCCTTACTCACCGGATTTGGCGATGTGTGACTTCTGGCTATTTTTTGAGCTCAAAGAACATTTGAGAGGGAAAAGATTCCAGTCAGAAGAAGAGATTAACATCGCCGTTAAGCGTTTTTTTGATAGTAGGTATCTCTAAAGACAGCTGGTTGAACGCTTTTAAACTATGGAATGAGAGAATCGTTAAGTGCATTATTATAAATGGCAACTACTTTGAACATATTTAAAATAAAAATTCTAAAAACTTGTATCAATCTTTCTATTCTCAATAAGTGTAGCTTGTCCCTCGTATTAATAGGTCCATGGTTTTTAACAAACCCGTAATTGAAGATTTTTTCGGCACGTATGCTCACGTCCTGGAAAAATTTTAGTTTAAGCCGGAACAGATCTGGAACCTGGACGAGACTGGAATAACGACAGTGATGCCACCTGTTAAAGTTGTTGCAACTAAGGGCAAAAAACAAGTGGCTCATATATCTTCACAGGAGAGACGTGAACTTGTGACGTTTGTTGGGATAATAAGTGGAGCTGGAGGAGAAGTACCGCCGGTTTTTGTATATCCTACAGTAAGAAATCCTGAGGAATATTTAGGTGATGAATATCCCACTTCAGCTATTGCCCTAGGAAATATGAAAGGGTGGATGACATCTGAACTATTTCCAAAAAAAGTACTTCAGCACTTTGCAAATACTGTTAAATGTTTTACAGACAATAAAGTACTTCTCCTCTTAGATAATCACGAGTCTCATATATCTGTGGAGGCCATTCGGTTTTGTAGTGAAAACAGGATCACTTTGCTATCTTTTCCACCCCATACCACACACTGAACTCAACCTTTAGATGTCGGGGTATTTGGACCTTTTAAGTCATGTCTAGCTACAGCTCAACATGACTGGCTGCTTTCAAACCCATCAAAAAGCCTTAAAATTCGACATTTGGCTCGCTTGGCTAAACAGGCATATGAATGTGCTTTCACAATAAAAAATATTACAAGCTCGTTCAAAAAAACTGAACTATGACCATTGAATCGACTTGTATTTAGTGATGAAGATTTTATGCCAGGTGAGGTAACTGATCAACCAGTTACGCAAAATAAAGAAGAAAATAATACTTCTGCGGGGACCACACATGATGAATTAGAAATCAGAGCAACTAAATAAATTGGAAACCAATCCAATCCCACCAATTCCTTCGGCATCAAACCATGCGCAAGAAATTAATAACAGTACACCTCCTGTCTCGCCTACAGTTCCTTCCACATCAACTTCCGCATTGTGCCAAATAAGACCATATTCAAAGATACAACCCCAAGAAAAGAAAAAAGCAAATAAGAGAAAATCGCAATCAACAATATATACAGACACACCAGAATACGAACAAAGACGAAGTTTAGAAGCCTAACGGGACAGAAAGAAAAGTGTGAAACAGAAGAAGGCATCAGTCAAGAAAGATTTAATGATAGAGGGTAAAAGAAGAAATATTTCTACGTCAAGCACTGAAGTTGTTCTAGATAATTCGTACGACGAAGAAGATTTTTTTGAAGACGTAAAACTTATCTCTGAAAAAGACATTATTGACGTAGGAAATTTTGTTCTTGTGAGATTTATAGTATCCAAAGAGGAAATTTTTTACATGAGTAAAATAAATTCTTTCGAAGATTAGGAATATGACATTACATTTCTGCGCCGTAAAGGTAACACACACACTTTTCCGTTTCCTACTATGGAAGACATTTCAGTTATAAAGAAAAAAGCCTTTCGCTTCCAGTTGTGGAACTGTAAGAACATGAAGTGTTTTTAAATTTAATGTTAACTTTTGCAATTTAAATGTAAGATAACTTGATTAAAATTGACATGTTTAACATAATTTCTGCGTTTTCTGTGTTATTAGATATTTCAACGTATAGCCGAAACTAACCCCCAGTGGGGCACATTCGGCCAGAAGTGAGAAAAAAAAGAATGATTAAAACTGTAAACTTACTTTGTCAATAAGAGTTTTTCTCCCTTAAGCAAGTTGCTAATAATTAAAGTTTATTTAGTAATGATTAGTTTTTAAATAACGTAAGAAATGTGGAGCACTTTCACCTACATTCAATGGTTTTACCCAAAGTTTTCGCAGAGTTGGCCATGTTGGGTGACTTGATTTTTCATGTTAGCACCAATTTGACTGGGTTGATATCGGATCCAAGAAATTTAATATTGTCGTTTAATAACATGTTCTAATTACAAAATAAAGTTATTAAACTACATTTTATAATTAAAAGTAAATTTTTAAAAATTAGCTTTCGAACTTATGAAATCGTGATGCTAGGAAATAAAACGTGTCATTTTTTTTTTCGTTTCGAGAATTTGCAAAAAAAAATCCATTGATTAGCCAACTTTGGGGCGGCTTAATGTCCAAGTTTCATTCGCTATAATTAAATCAATCGTTTAGCATAAAAAGGACAAAGTAATAAATTTAGGTCAGATTTAACAGTGGATTGACAGAAAATCAAAAATATTAATTATTATATAAATACACACGTTGAAATCAAGGACAATCGCACAATTCGTTGGTGTTTAAGGTAACACCAAAGCGGAACCTACATTTTTTTGTACAAATTACAAAATTTCATCAAGCTTGAACACAGTTTATCTTAAGTCTTTATTTTATTTTGTCAAATTTAGTGAAGATCATATTCGTTATCGACAAGCTTTTAATATGTAACTAATTTAATTTATACTAATATGAAAACGCTTTACCCCATTGGTTTAATTAAATAATCTGCCCTTGACTATTGCGATAGAAATAGTAACCTAATTTTTATTATTTGTATATTATTAATTATGTTTTGTAGAACACGCTACCACTAGAACCTAAACCAGTTTCATGATTAACATATATATGAAAATGCGAATTGCCACACATTCCCGCCATCCATCTAATGGAATCACAAATAATTGGTAATTAGTTATTACGGAGAAAATTGTGATAGGCTCTACAGGTCATTTATTTTACCTTGGACTAGCATTGTGCAGTTTACATATTTCATGCTAAATGGCTATAAATTATTTACCGTTTCATTACATAATGCTAAAAGTGAATTAATGCAACATATTAAGATTTCTTTTTCAATGTAACCAATTTCAGACGTTTTAAAAATTCACGAGCGCGCTTAAAAACGTACCTTCTCGATTAATTTTCTATTTTATTGTAAATACCGAGATGATAATTTCCTAGAATGAATTATCAATAACGATTTTTACAAGGACATAGGTAATCATACTATGTACCGATAAAACTCGACATTTTCATGCATATTCTTTTTTATTTTTTATTTCTATTCTGTGTATCGCTTACATACGTAATTTAAATTTATTATTTCATTATTATGTCATTTATAGTGAACATTTTCTACGGTAAGCCATAACTTATGTATATGAACCAATTAACACTCAGTATTATTACTTTTCATTACTAAATAAAAAATTTAAATTATTACAGTTTTGTGAAATTACTATCTGATATTGAATTTAACACATCTTTTTTATATTCTAAAATATTTCTTTTTATTAACCCCTAAATAGGTACTATACCTATTTTAATGGTCTACAAACACTACTTCGGGTCTGTACGGTCCCACTTTTAGTCGTGTCGACTACCATAATACAGAAACATTTTCGGCGACATATTTTTTTATAGTAATGTAAGCTCCATGTTGCATCAACAACAGGTGCAATGAATTATAGCAGCAATTCATGATGAAAAATAATAACAAAAAACTTGAACTTTTATTCAATAAAATACGAGGAAATGAAAAGTAAAACGTAAAATATTTTCATTTTAGATTTCAAGTTTAACTTTTTTTAACTTCTAGTTTTGTTAAATACAGACCTTTATTGAAATTAAAACAATTGTTTACCTCTTTCCTAATTCGCACGCACTCACGCGGGTTCGTTTTTTTTGCAAGCTCTAAGTTAAATCAATTTGGTATGAAGTGTATTACCAATATTTCAAATGAAATTAGACTTGTCTCTGTCTTTTATGCAATTTCAAGGTCTGTTTGCCTTTCACGTAATTAGGTAATTAATGTGTTTCTCCGAAAATCCCCTAGAGGTTTGAATAGTGAAAGATTGTTATTGTGGTTACATAACTGGGAAATCCAGAAAATAATTACTTCATATTAATGATTGTTCATTTATAAACAAAACGCAGAAAGTGAATGTGCCGTGACTGTAAGCAACAAAAACCACCAGTATCCTCTGTCAAGACGTTCTTTCAATACGATTATCAACAACAGCACTGGCAAGTGATCGTTTTTTATTTTAGCCCCTACCCCTTATTTTATTTACTTTATTTAATTACTTGTACAAATTTTTAACGTTATGGTTCACCATCACCATCATCTCATCTCGGTCTAAACACATCTCAACACACACTTGTTTTACCTTAAAACCTACATCTACAGTGTTATGTAAGTATTATTATGATTGTGTAATGATGATGGTGATGGATATTTGGTAAAATAAAACACAGTTGTTTTACGAGATGGAATCGATGTTAGTTTCAAATCGCAGGTGTATTATCAAACTTGGAAATGAAAGTCAGCTTGTTTATTTGTCTCCATGCTTTTGTCCATTTTCAATAACGACTTAATGTGTTCAAATTTGTCTATAAATCTAATGACCTTTTTGACAGAGGTATTTCCGATATGACAGTCCTTGTATGTAAAATAATATAGAGGCCTGATTTCAAGTTTCGCTATAATTGTATTCTCAACGTATCACTAGAATTACATTGATTTGTATGAATTTTTTGTCTTTATGGTTGTGTAATGATAATGATGATGAACATTGGGTAGAATAAAACAAAGCCCTTTATCTGTCTTACGCGATTCTATCGATGTTAGTTTCAAAGCACGCGTACATTATCAGAATTGGAAATGAAAGTCAGCTTGTTTATTTGTCCGCAGGCATTTGTCCATTTTCAATAATGACTTAGTGTGTTCAAGCGTTTTAATAAATGAAAGTAATTCTCAAAACAAAGGTTACATAAAAGATGAAGTGTATAATCAAAATTAGAAATGAAAGTGAACTTATTTATTTACCCCCAGGAATTTGCCCATTTTCAATAACGACTCATCTAAGGCCCTATTTGACAGAGGCATTTCCGATAAGACAGTCCTTGTAGGTAAAATAGTATAGAAGCCTGATTTCAAGTTTGGTTATAAGTAGACGCTATTTTCAAAAATTTCTGCCAAGATTTCTAGGGCGTAATTAAACCAAATCGGTATTTTTGAATTGAAAGTTAGTTTTTGCAAGTTGTAAGTTAAATCAAACCGCTACTTTACAAATGAAAGTTTGCAAGCTGGAAGTTAATTCAATTTGGTACTTTTGAATTGAAAGTTGGTTTTTGCAAGCTGTAAGTTAAATCAAACTGCTATTTTTGAATTTAAAATTGGTTTTTGCAAGCTATAAGTTATGACTTGATTGATTGATTTGCCTAATTTAGTTGAGATTGATTTGATTGAGATTGATTTTGTTAAGATTGATTTGATTGAGATTGATTTGATTGATTGATCTGATTGATTGAACTTAATCTGCTGATTATCGATTGTTTTCCACGCTGTGCCCTCACGTTGAGGAAGAGTATCACCTCTGAGTGTCGGTTAGCATTATCTACAAAGTAAGTGGTCGCTCATAGGAGTTAGGTATATACAATCGTTACCTGGAGAATTGTTAGCTCAGCGTCTGATTGATATTGCTTTGATGGAGATTGATTGGTTTATTTGAGAGAATGATTGATCTGAATTACATTGATTTGATTTAATAGATTTGGTTGGTTTGATTGATTTAATTGATTTGATTGATTGATTGGTTTGACCCACTACTTTTAATTATGACTCATAATTAAATTGGCTGCGATGTTTCCAGACAAAAAAATGGCTGCCGTTAAATTGATTTGATTAAAATTGAATTGGTAGAATGGTCTGATTAATGGATTTGATTGAATTGATTAATTAATTGAGATCACTGATTGATTGACTGATTGATTAATTGACCTGATATAGATGTCAACTACCCAAAGCGACTGATTGTTTTTGGGGTCAGTGGGATATGGAAAGGGGCAAAATTGGGGGGTAAGTACCCCTTTTGCAAATTTTTATTTTTTTCCTTTTAATGTTTGATTATTAATATAATTGTGAGTATATTTTGCCCCTGTAATTTTTTTGTACAACAAACGGTTTACAAGATAGCAAAACACCGTCACTTTAAAAAACCGGTTTCTCCGAAACTACTTAACGTATTCAAAAAGTGAAAATATCATTAGATAGGAAATACAATTTGTTTTTGCTATTTTTTTGAAAATTTTGTCACTTTCGAAATATTTCCAAAAACTCAATTTTGGAACCTGTCCACACGATTTTTTTATAATATCCGTTTTTAAAAGGAGGCAGCTTTAATTTCAATCATATGACGAGAATTTTGAAACAATATCAGTGGCAGATGAACCAAATTGTGGGCCCTACGCCTTTACAGTTTGGGACACCCAAAGTTTGTCTTGTAAAGTATGCAAATACAAAATGGAAACACTTTCACCTTCAGCACTTTTTCCTAAGGTTGTAGCAGGGCTGTGTTTATAGGAGAACTTAGTGGACTATAGTCCATGGCGGATTATCAGAAAGGCGGCTACCCTTTTTAAAATAATACATAATAAATATGTTCCTCTTATCTTTAACACAGACTAAATAAAACGAAAAAAGAGTGGTATCTCACATTGCTTATCCATGTTATTATTGAATTGCGATGAATTCCAACCATTCTGAATCAAATAATCAACATGTCTTCCATTAAGATAATTGCTTTCATGAGAGAAACTCTGATTTTATACTATATGCTTGTGACGTGACAGTGGATTGTTACATACTTATTCATTAACTGGCGTATATTAACTGCAGTGAATATTTACAAATCGTAGAGTAGTCCACATTTAAGTCCGCAAGGAGGGTAATTAGCCCGAGAAAGCGTAAGATTCATGTAACCCTAAGGGCTCGGGAGTATAAATCCAGCATTGAGTAGCAGTCAACAATTGGAATTTCACTGCCATCGAACTATTTATTTAGATGATAGGCGATAGAAGTGAAACAGAGAAACACAAGAAATATCAATACAGAGCTTAAACTGAAAGAATAAGTTTATGTTTGAGCGTATACCCTTTGTCAATTTATACTCTAAGACCACAAAACTGGGTTTTCTCATTTTGCAAATGTTCGTTTATTCGCCTTTATATCTCTAAAAGCTGACCACTGACGAATTTCGGTACTTACGATTCCCAAAGTCTATCACCAACGGTTATAAGCTTACTCTTTGAACGTACACTATATCGTGATATGAAAATGTAAACGTTCAATATTATTACACATAATTAAAATATTTATCTTTTGGGTTTAAATAGTATATTTCTCTGGTTGACCTAATCTACAAAATCTCATATGTTTTTTACGTCTTGTATCAAAGCTATATTTTGTGGTTATAATATACTTTCCCACAAGACGATAACATGTAGCTTTGATGCAAGACGTAAACAACATATGAGATTTTGTAGATTAGGTCAATCAGAGAAATCTGCGGTAGGTGAGCATGCTTTAAATAATTTAAATCATGACATTCAATTTGATAATATGAAAATATTGTCAAGACAAACTCATTATTATGTTCGTTTACAACGTGATCCTATTCAGATATATAAACATCCTAATAACTTCAACAGGGAAGAAAATCTCCGTTTAAACAGGTTTTGGCACCTTATAATTTAAAAAAGACACGATGACGCCTTAGTTTTAATTTTAGCTTTTGGTATGTCTAGGTTATCAAAGCGTATAGAATAAATATAAATACAAAAATACACCATTTAAAACCCAAAAGATAAGTATTTTAATTTCCTATATCGTGATCTTTTGTGTTTGTTTTCGCTTAGACTTTAATTTTTTCTTCAGCTAAGGAGATGCTGCTATGACTGTAAAATTCAAGATTGCATCGCCAACATAGGACAAATTAAAGAAGTTCAATGAGGTTTCTAAGATGGGACAGATTTAAATTAAATTAAATAGATACATTCATACATGATCTATTGAAGTCACACTATCCATGTGCTTTCAACTTTCCGTCTCTAAGACAAAAAGTAGAAGATATTTTGCGACGAGCAACCTATCTATGCGAATCGAAGGCGAATGGGAAATTAATAGATTTTTTTTTTAAAAGCCCGTATAATGAAGAATTAAATCCTGGTTGGGAATAATTTTGAAAGAAGCAGTTGTATCAGTGAAAATTAATGTTTAATGGACTGTAAAATCATGTACGACCGAGTGATTTTTGTGAAAGTTCATCATATAAAAATTGTGTAAGAACCTTTTTTGTTTCTAAGAAGACAAAGTTGTAACACGATAAACAACTTTTAATACGTGGGTTATTAATTTTTAAGTTGTTCTTCGTTTTTTTTTTAACAGTTTTGTTACATGTACCACACTTTTATTTTATTTCAGGTGTTACCCAGTTGATACACATTACCGAAGATGTCAAAGCATAAAAAAATTCAGTGTTTTGAAACTGAAACTTCCATTTTCAGTATGAAAAAAAAAGAAGGCCTTGTATATTTTGTACCAAAAGATAAGCTATACCGTAATTTAGAAAAGTTATGAAAATTTTGTAGACTGCACTAGAAAAGAGCGTAATGGGACGAAATTAAATAAGCAGAAATTGTAGTCTTCTGAAAGTCCTCAACATGACAATGTTAAGTGGTAACAATATAAGGCCAACATGGAAAGAAGTGAAAAACTGTTTAGAAATCGATTACTTGAGCTTACTATCTCTTCAACCTTTAAATTCGAAGAAATGTAACGAAACTACACTCTAACATCGGAAATGCCAGTTTGTGATAAGTACAACTGTTCTTATTGCAATTTTTTTAGCACCAAAGAGAACCAGTTTCTCACAACAGCAATTGATTCAGCAGAAGAATGTTTAAAAAGAGCAACAGAGTTTTCGGACAGAAAAGATTTGAAGATTCACCTAAGCGATCGCCCTGACTCTGGAGACAATCACGCAGGGCTGTATTAAACTGAGAAATGGACATTATTTGAAAGTATGTAGCATCCAAAAAAATTGCATACATTATGCAAAGTTCTTCGGCTTGAGACAAAAAATTATGGCGCACTGAAAAGAGTGGAGGAGTTTCTGTTTCTTCCTACTTGATTAAAGTCACGGTTATTTATCAAGATAAGGCGTCATAAGATGATATACATCGAATAGAAACATTAGGAACATCCTCACTTTGTTGCAGCTTCTACTAAACGGACTGTATTCAACCTGCCCTCGTAGAGGAGCGAAGATCTCATTTGAATAATAGCGCACAGCGCATCATTAACAGATAATAAAGACTCGTTACAAAATGGTTTTCAATATCTACTTAGAAACAAAGAAGAAATGCTCAGTGATGATGATTCAAAAGTAACAACGTCAGTTCCGGTATACTCAACCCTCAATGCATTGGCAAATTATACACCAAGAAGAGTAATGAGAACCTGTGTATTTCCCCATAATCGACTCCAGCCCAACTCATGTATATACACAGCTGCTTCTCATGAACAAGTTGGAAGCAGTAACATATAATATATATTACGCCCGGTAAGAAAACTACCATATAATGAAACTTTTGTGGCAAAAATGTCTGGAAAGCGTGTACGAAGGGCAATTAGTACACATACATCTCTCAGAGTTTTATTTTCCAAATATATTTATGATGAATTTCTTAAACAGCACAGTGAAGAAAATAATCCACGTGTTTTCCTAGCTTCTCCAGAACTTTCTAGAATATCGACAGAAGTGAAAGAAATGATTATAATAAGCGATAAACAAAGATCAAAACATTATCACCTTACAACACGCAAACCTTCATGTCAACAAAAGTATGTTCAAAAGATTATGTCAATGGCAAATTACCGCAACGTATGAAGAAAAAGAACTCTCATCAAAGATAGTTTTTGAAGTTACCATCCAAGTAGATACTACAACATTGTCAGGCTAGAAATGTGCAACACTTAAAAAACCATATAATCTATGGTCACATCTATGGGACAAAGCTTCAATGGTGTAGTAAAGCGTACAAAATTGTAATGTACTGTAGAGCAGTTGAAAGGAGATCCATCATTATTCACTAGATTACTGATTACTTCAAGAAGTCCAACGGATATCGATTTGAAGGATTGTCTCTAAGCAATTATAAGTTTTGCGCTATACCCGGATCCATGATTAATTAAATGGGTCACTGATTTTAATATCAAGTAAGACCAACTTGATGAACATTCTGGAAGCACCTGTAACCCCTGACAACATGACCCAACCAAGTTTATTTCTATCCCATGCATCTCAACCCAAACAAACCAATGCTATACACTGCCGTTCTCGATGGTATGGCAGAGCTCCAAGGTAACCAAAAAGATTCAAATATGTACAGACATATTCTGCTCTTTCTGTTCAGTCCAACAAGCAAATTGAAAGTTATCTAATGAAATATGATGAAACTTACTTATTGTTTGACACTTACTTGGAACATTCTCTTAATAGCTCAATTAAACAGAAAAGGGCTTATAAAACAATGCCTGTTCAATAGAGGAATACAACTTCCAGTGATAATACAAAAATTCGCTTGAGTCCCATAATAAGATTAAGCATGAGTGGACAGCTTACCTCGCTGAAAAATCAATGGCATGAAATAATTCTACACTATCTACATGAATTAGTGCTTGCTGCTACTCTCCACATTTATTCGCCTATACAGACGTGCTTCTTCTTCTATTAGGATGGTTACCACCAGGCAGTGTGTTTTATGACCAGGATTGGAGTTAACAGAAGGTTGATTGAACTGAATAATGTACCCTCTTGCCTAAACACCAAGCAAGGTAAGACACAGTTAGGACTAGATGGTCTTCCACGTTGTGATACGACCGGCTGCTTTAAAAACAAAGGAAATCAATATTCTAAAGGAAAGCTTCTGGGGGCGGTAGAAAAATCTGATGCCCAGAAATGTTTACTTGGAAAAGTAATAGAATGGTTCATTTGTCATTTGTACTTACAAGGCAAATAATTTGCAGGCATTGGTGAATTACATTGGATGATTTTTTCCAAAAAACACGACCTATTTTACATCAGCATATGTTGAGGATTCATTACCAAAGTGATGGAATGGCGACGTGGGATCTATAACATCCAGTTCTTCCTGTTCCCTAGATTTAGTAGGAAAAGAATGGTGTAACACGTGCTCTAAAATATATTCTAAAATTAATACGTTGCGGTTCTGACAAAGGACAATATGCTGTGAATTACAAAGGCCCGGCCATATTAATCTATCAAATGCACAGAACTGTGCAAATGTAGGGCTCAGAACTACGTCTCAACAACGATGAGAATGATGATAAAAAACTGTATAACACAGGTGACGGAAACATTTATTCCTTTATAGCGTTGTCATTTTAGCCATTTTCACTGATACGACTTTTGTGTTCCTAGTCTTCTTGAAATAGTACGACGAAGAGGGGAATGTCTATATGGGAGGCAATTTTGGAAATATGATGTCACACTTCGTCTTTGTCACATAAAATACCCGGTGGTACATGAATCTACAGTGCATTAAACGTCACTAACATTTTTTTAAGTGTAAACAGCGTCGAGGAAGATTACGTTACATAGTGAGTGTAAGTTGCAGCCTGCGGACGGATAACAAGGTATTGGAATATGGAAACGGAATCGCTC
This sequence comes from Vesta saturnalis, assembly GCA_036346205.1. NCBI lineage: Eukaryota > Metazoa > Arthropoda > Insecta > Coleoptera > Lampyridae > Vesta > Vesta saturnalis. The sequence continues at coordinate 737,418 of JARFJB010002347.1, read as the reverse complement.
TGCGAGTGTACTGTTTGTAATATGATTTTTAAAGGATTTTCCACATGCAATTTCTAAGAAAAACAGAAATCAACATTTTTACGTAAACCATTACCTTTAACAAAATTTAGCAGAACAGACATGCGTGAGGCACTTTTAAAGAAAATCATAAAAATGTTAATGGCTTAAATTTACTAGCCTTTGCATTCTTGCTAAAAAAAAATAGTGGTTTAAATAATTTATACATAAGTTTACTAAAAGACATTCGGTTTGTAAAACTCAGTACACAAAAACCTTTGCAAAAACTGGAATCGAACACTATAGATGATCAACGGCGAATTAATGATGTGCAATCTAATCAGCATATTCTTAAAATTCGAGATATACTCAAAAAATTGGTAGATGCGATTGCTTTCCTTGGTGCACACGAACTTGGATTTAGAGGCCATAATGAATCTGGAGGCTCATCGAATTACGTCAATCTAATACATTTATTTATTAGCTAAACACGATGATGTATTGAAATTTGCATGTGTTCAAGGGTACGTCAAATGTTATACCAAACAATTTAATTACAAGTATAGGTAAGATCGAGGAGCTTCCCATTGATGGCAATCGGTGAACATTTTGTTCACAACGACTACTTATATTGTATTATATTGAAAAGCTATTAAAAAGCAGGCTCTGTTCATACCGACCGCCTTATATACAACGTCTAGTTTGTTCAGCATGTCCACTAAAAATTGCTCGGAATGGTCACCCAGTACCCAGCTGTGTATATATCGCCCAGTTTATTCATAATGCCTATATATCCCAGTTATTTGCGTCTGTCTACTTTAAAATTACAATTTAAGATTGAAACACAAAACTTATTCCGTGCTGTTATCATTTAATAGTATGGAACTTTGTACAGGTGGTCTTACAAAAATAACACCACAGTGTCATAACAACTTTAGCAATGAACCGAATTACTCGACAAAAGAATCAACAAAATTATCACCTGATTAAAATAATTGTATAATCATTAGGAAGGAAATTATATGGGAAGCTTATTTATAAGAGTCATGACGTAAGAAGTTTCTGGTTCGATCCGGAATTGTTCTCTCAAAGTTAGCAAATAATTTAAATATTTGGGTTAGTGGATCTTATGAACAAAGTGGCCATTCTGAACTAGATCTTTAGTGGGCGTTATGAACAAAGTTTGCGTTGTAAATAAGGTTGTGAACAAGGTGGGCATTAAGAATAGAACCTAGTATTTCATATAATTTTCAATAAAGGTGGCATTATCAAAAGAGGTGGCAAAATGATCACAAAATGAAGTAGTCGTTATGATCAAAGTGGATGTTTTAAACGAAACTTTGTAGTGGATGTTAGAAAGTCAATATCAAGTGGGTGTTATGAACAGTGGGCGTGGCGACTAGGTCCTTATATTCAAAGTTGCGAACAAAGACCACAGATTTTAAGTGATATGTACATACCTACCGTTTTCATTGTAAAAGTTGACCGATATTTTTTCCTTTCTACGTATAAATCATTTACAGATTCAGTTTGGTCACTGTACACTCAAACTTCCAATCAAGGAGGTATAAGCCGACATTTTAAATCTTGGGTCCCTGCCGGCGGCTGGGATTGGAATGCTCTTAATAATGGTATCACTGTGTTGCATTTAATGGTATTTAAGCTCAAAAAAAAACAAATCTACATTTTTACATTAAAATTTGAAATACTAAACAGATTTAAATAAAGTCCACTGATTAATACAAGTAATTTACGAATTTTGAAAATTTTGTATTCCATACTTACTTTTCAGCTTCCTTTACGCCAAGCCAGTGGTTAAGATCTATTATTAAAACAGTTACAGAATCAGTTTAGATTCAGTTACATTTACACATTTTAGTCTATCGGTTATCTACTGTACGTTTATTAGTGCCTCGTAACTACAGTTACGTATACGTTTGAATGCCCATCTATTTTACTTTTTCTGTTTGTTATAAGTTACTGTTTTTCAATCTTTCAGTATTTGCGATCTAATTTTCAATAACAATTTTATCCCCCACCCCCACACCCGTTCATACAATATTAATGTATTTAAAGTATTTTGACGCTAAAGCTACACTACGATCTTAATTAAAAGTCTTACAGATTACCAAGCATTAGTAAATTTATTTACATATGGCAAGGCCGATCGCTGCGTTGACCAGAATCGGCACTATCGATACAATCATATTCATATCAGTGTATTTTTTTCTTCAGAATGTATTTTGTTGTGTTTCTTTTCAGTAAATTAATCAATGTTTTAATATATTTTCTCCCAATCGCTATTATAAGCCATGGCTGGTAACTCTTTTATATGGCGTCATTGACAACTAGCAACGTAACTGGTTTTCACCCGAGCATATTCTAAAAAATCATTAGAAGCTCACTTTCCGGTGTATTCAATTTCAACAAGTTTTTTATCTCCTTCCTTCATGCTTTATTCATAAAAATAAAAAGAACACACGTTCCGTGCAAGCATTAGAATGCAACGAAAATGAACAAAAAATTAGAAAACAAAGATTAATTAGATTTAAGTTTACTATTGTTTATACTATTCTCATTCTGTATTTTACAAATACAAACAACTTTGCAAACACTCTTATAGAATCAAAGTGCGATTATATACGTCTCGTGCGGAAATTGTCTACTCCGATTAATCATCTATGCTTATTCGGCTATCAAATCGCCGATCGTCCCCCTAAAGCATAGGTACCAACCCCACCCCCTCATGGCCCTTGGAAACCCCTGCTATATTGATGTGTCATAATTTCGTTAGAATCCAAATGCATAACTAAAAAGGATCCTATTTAATAGTTTCACTTAACAACCTAGCACTGTTGCATATGAAACCTAAATAAATGCCAGTTAATTTTTATTCACTTTATACGAACACCAGTGTCTACTATAAACATTTAACAATTAGTGAACATGTTTTAATATTACCTTTATTAGAAGCATCTATTTATTGAAAACGCACAATATTTTTCCAAAATGGACCAACACGTTTCGCTTAATTACCGGATCCAGCACATTTTGAACAATGTTTGTGGCTCTAGTTCTTCATTTCTAAAATTTTTATCCTGGTTCACATTTTTTTAACGCAATTTTCGCCTTTATCTGTAATCTTTGGTTATCAAATAGATAACTTGAATAGAATAAGCCTGACTTCCAAGATTGGTATACATCCAACATTTCACAGGTGGATTGAGTAGCCTAGTGAGTGCTGGTGGCGGTCCCATGCCCGAATGAAGGAGGAGGGTTCGTTCGCCAGACCAGCAATCTACCCACGGTAAAAATAAACAAATGATGTTCGTAGTACCAACAGACGAAACGGCGAGATTAAGCAAACGATTATGGTCAGCAACTAGGATAAGACGATCGGAACTCTAGAAAAATACTGCACAATAATGGATATAAGTAATAATAAAGTAGCCTCGGAATGTGGACGGCAAAAAAAAGACAAGGCGAGAACATGGAAACGAATATGGAGAATGAACAATATTAGAGTAGTTACCTGGAACATTAAAAGCTGGATTCAAAAAGACCAAGAGGTACTAATCGAAATGGAACGAAACAACATCGACATATGCTCGTTGACGGAAACAAAAAGAAAAGGAAGATGAACATCCATATGTAGTAATGTACAGTTGCGTTAATAAAGAAAAACGTGCAAAAGACGGTGTCGCACTGCTAGTACACAATAAATATATAAACGAGATAACTAATATTCAATATGTATCATCAAGACTATTAATTGTAACACTATCTGTAAATAACAATTTACATACATTCGCAACCTATGCACCAGAGGACCGTAAACCTAAGCATGATAAGGAAGAATTCTATGAAATCTTAAATGACAACTTGGAGAGAATACCAAATAAAAAAATGATATTCACTGTGGGCGACATAAATGCCGGGGTGGGAAATGACGTTATCCCCGGGATTAAGCAGCGATTCTATGAGGAAGAGACCAATCAAAGCGGTGAAATGCTAATACAAACATGTGCCGATAATAACTTACGCATATGTAACACTTACTTCGATATGGACGTACGATACAAATACACGTTCTACAATACAATAGGACAAAAATCAACGGTATATTACATCATATGTAATAGAAACATAAGACCAGAACAAGTACTCACAGTAAGAACCCTGAACCCTGCCGCGGCAGGCACTGATCACCGCTTACTATTAGCAAAAAATTAGGCTTAAAACAGCAACCTACAAAAATAGATATTGAATATCGAAAACCGAAGAAAAACTAAAAATCGAGCTCATAGAAGACGAAACTATTAAGGAATTATACAAAACAAGATTGGCGGGAAAAATAGCTGAAAACAAAATAACGGAAGATGAAGAGTTAACTCTGCTTGGAAGAAACGGGGAGTACAATATATTGGAAATTGCTACGGCAGTATTAGGGACCAAAAAAGTATCAAGCTGCAAAGCAAAAACAAACACCCCCATGGTTTACCAGTGAAGTTAATCAATGGACAAACGAAAAAAGACAAGCATTTTTAAAATATATTGAAAATCCAACATATGACTCATACGAAAAGTATAAAAAGTAAGAAGTGATATAAACATAAAAATAAGAAAAATGAAACAAGAGTATTGGGAAAGATTCTAAAAAACTATAGAGTACGATTTTGACGGAGCGCAGAAGCAGGTATGGAGAGTGCTAAGATATAGTAAGGCAGATATGAAGGAGCTTGCAGACATCCATCCTATTAGTTCAGAGAAGTGGCTAGAATTCTTTGCAAAGTTGTACGAGGATAAGGTAATTGCACCAGACACAAAAAATTAGATAGGAAATATAGTAGTGGTACATGAACAACAAAATATTGAAGAACAGCAGGTTATGGAAGTACTTAAAAAGTTGAAGAACAGGAAAAGCCCCGGGCACGATGGGATATATAATGAGCTACTGAAATACGGAGGACATAGCCTAACGTGTGAACTATCAAAACTACTAAACAACATCTTCAAAAAAAGAACAATCCCGAATGAATGGAGAGCAGCTGTAGTAATCCCAGTTTTTAAGAAATGGGATAGAAGAGTACCAGATAACTACTGGGATATAACATTACTAGACACGGTCCTAAAACTTACAACAAGAATAATGAATGATAGGATAAACGAGACAATCACATTAGCCGGCGAACAGCAGGGTTTTAGAATAGGCAGGTCATGTGTTGATGCAATCTTTGTGGTGCAACAGCGAATTTAATACGCCGGTGTTTATTTGCATGGTAGATTTGGATAAAGCGTTCGATAAAATATCTTTAAAAGACGTATTGTATATATATATATATATATATATATATATATATATATATATATATATATATATATATATATATATATATCATGAAGATGCTTATAAAAGTAAATGGGGAGTACCTAGGACCTATAGAAGCCAAAACCGGAGTACCACCAGGGGACTCATGAAGTCCACTACTCTTTAATATCGTAATAGATGAGGTTATACATGAAGTCAAAACTATGCTTGGATGCAAAATGCATGGTTGGGAAGTAAAAATAATTTGCTACGCCGACGACGCAATATTGATTGCCGAAAACGAGGACCAACTAACCAAGGTAAGTAATGAAAATGAACCGAAGCTGTAAGAAGCACAACATGACTATAGCCACTAAGAAAACCAAATGCATGGTAATTAGTAAAAAGCCGATAAGATGCCAATTGAAAATCGATGAGGGCATAATAGAACAGGTATCCACGTTTAACCATTTCAAGTCACGGAATTATCAAAGAACGAATAAAGGCTCAAGCAATAAAAGCAGCTAGAGTATCAAGGGCGCTAAACGACATAGTGTGGTATAATAGGAACTTAAATACTGAAGTAAAGACCAGAATATACAAAATTGTAGTGCGACCCACTCTCACGTATGCGGCTGAAACGAGAGGAGATGCACAAATAACAAAGCAAATACTATAACGTACAGAAATGAAAGTCCTAAGAAAAATAGAGGGTAAAAGCAGAATGGACCATGTAAGAAACCACATGTGGAATAAAACCAATAAATGAATGGGTACTGACCAGAAAACAGGCATGGAATGATCATATATCGAGAATAGACAAGGAACGCATTGTGCGCACAGCAAGAGATAAATCGCCAAGAGAAAAAAGATCGAGGGGACGACCATAAAGAATGTGGCCTGAATCAGTATAGAAACAGGCTTTAGCCTATGTATAAGAAGCATTATATAGTATACGTGACAAAAATTACGTAGAGGAAGAAATTTTTTGTATATTTTTCGTAAATGTGACTTATCTTAACGTATCATCCGGTATTATTAACGATGGTATTTAAACCATCAAAAACCATGCACAAAAAGATTTGATTATTTGGAAAACTGACATGTAATATTTAATAAGTGTAAAATGGTATGCACGCATATGATGCCTATGATGTTCGCTACCGTATTTGTGACTTACTGAACATCAGTAGCACTTGAATTGAAAGATTCATCGCAGTAAAGCGTTGAGTAAGTCGTAAGTAAGTTGTCGTTAATAAAAATTAAATTCCTGTGTAATGAAAATTTTTAAAGATAATTTGAAGGTCAAATAATGATTTAATTTCACCTTAAATGGGTACGACGATCTAAATTGAAGTTGAGGGAAGTATTTTTATATTTTCCATTAGAAAGAAATATTGTGGCTATTTCATAACTCAGTACTTTCATATTTTTAAACCATCTAATGGATAGTATCTAATTCCAAATTATTACGAAATATTGGTTAATTAGGAATACGATGGAATTGATAGCATTATTTAATTTCACCTTAAATGGGTACGACGATCTAAATTGAAGTTGAGGGAAGTATTTTTATATTTTCCATTAGAAAGAAATATTGTGGCTATTTCATAACTCAGTACTTTCATATTTTTAAACCATCTAATGGATAGTATCTAATTCCAAATTATTACGAAATATTGGTTAATTAGGAATACGATGGAATTGATAGCATTACGAAATAAACCTTCTTTCGTGATGCAATTTAAGAGTGATATGTTGTTAAAAATTTGATAGCCCTTAAAATTATTCATCCACAAAAGGGACCAAGCCTTTTGATGGTTTTCGGGACTGTCAATCTCTGAATAAATGTATGATCGGTTGATTTTAAATTTAAAGCGAAGCATTTTAGCCATCTCGATTTTGTGACCTTTCGAGTATAAAACTGTTTTCTGGCATTAACTAGTGCCAGTTGCAGTTTGATTTTAACGCAAACACGCTGCAAAGAATTTCGTTGATCCTAGGGGTTGTGTTCGTTTACTTGATTCTGCCATAACATTAGTGACTTAGATAAACGTTAATTACGGTTCCACAATTATGGGATAAATAAATGATCGGTTATGAGTAATTTTTTAATATTTAGTGACAGATTTGTAGGTTAATAAAACATTTTCAACATAAAGATTTTATGTCGTTGACAGCCTTGAAAAGTAATGCAGCAACCTTACGTGATATGTGTATTGTGTATAACAATTCGTGTTACCAGTGAAAGAGAATTTACATTGAGATTCAAGTAAGGTGTAATAGAACTGATAAATGAAAATACCAGTGCTTGGAATTCATTTTCTGAAGAGGCACTGTGCTCCGACAGTACTTTAGTGTGTAGAGAACAGATTCTGATAATTATTGACCCTTAATTAACCTAACAAACGAGTATGGAACAAGGTGAACTTTCCGTGGCAGCTTTTTAAGAAGAAACAAAAGCAAAATTTAGTTTAGGACTATGGTGACACAGTTTGTATTCCCAAGCTTTCTTTTGAATTATGTGTGGCGCCACAATTATTCAAAACAAAAAGATTACGGAATGAAGGTTTCTCGCACACGTACGAAAGTATGATTTGTTAAAACTTGTTGCATAAGGTGTTTGTACATCGAAATGGTATAGTTTTCTTGTGTGCTATCGCTAGTTAGTTATACTGAAACCAATTGATATTCAATAACTATTATATTTTGTGTTTTAGATTTTAAGATAGATTTACGTTATAGCAAAGTTAGATAAGTTATTGCATTAGTGATAACAAGTTGTAAATTTTGTAACGGTACCATTTGTAATTTTCCTATGCTGTACTGAAGGTTTTTCTTGTTTTTAATGTGTTTGATCTCTAATAATTTTAATCTTAAAGGGCATCACTTAATAGGCTTTATTTAACAAATTAGGAACCAATCCAAGGTCAAAAATAGACTTAAATTCATAAAAATGCACAATATATGATCTCCCAAAACTGATACTTCATTACAATATTTGCTTTATGTAGGTCATTTAATGAATATTATAAAGTGATTAATTTGATTTTGATGAAAATAAATTTTGAGTATAAGAATCTGGCGTTTAAAGACCAAGACTAAGTTCAATTACAACATTTTCTATACTCCAATCCAGAATTAAATACATATAGTCGGTTCACGGTTGCACTTTTGCAAACATTAATCATTAATCCCGACCCATGTTAAAGCTAGTAAGCGTTTATATAGTATATACGAGAGTTTAAATTATTTCATTTCACACAATTATTTATTGATGCAAACAATGAGTAGAGGTGATACTTAAACTTTTACAAAAATTACTTAACAATTATTCATTATTTTTGGATTCAAAAAACCTAATAGTACCTCGTGGGCACTTATCTCGTTTTTTATGATCACTCAGGATATTTTCACATCTCTCAGTACCTTTGACCAAGAAATGCCGATCACTGGTGGCGCCTTATAATCTACAATATCCATTTTGAGTTTTATTTGTAAGTGTTAATTTTGAAGCAACCTTTCAGATATTCTTACGTATTTATAAACCCATGGCCTTCTTCGGCGAGTTTAGTGACCAACCCGCTTATTTTAAAAAACCTACATGACACCCAGTGAGGATTGATCGTGTAACACGTCGTAGAGTAACTAACTCGATTGACTAAAACAAGGCAAACATTAAACTGAACCCTCTACCATAGCGATAATAATTCATAGCCACTGAAACATTTACTGCTCTTTTGTTGAGAAGTTATTACTGTAGACCAAATTTTGTTGCTCAAAGTGAGTTTATTTAAAAAAATATAACTATACAGTATACATAAAACATCACAAGAGTCGCGACTGTAGTTCATACGCGGTACAGTTACGAGATAACATTAACCAGACATGTTTCGGGATCGATTGGTCTTGATTTAACATATTTTCGCATAAGACATATAAATTTGTTGCTTGTTTGAAATAGTACAAAATCTATGCTTTGCCTTCGTAGACCAATTGCGCAGAACTCTTAGCACGGTGTAAGTTAACTAAAACTGATTGTTGCTCTTACGTATTAGCTCCAAAAATGTTCCTCAGACAATGTACTTTCAATATTATTAAAAACTGAATGTGTTGCTTGCCTAATAATTCAAAATCGATACTTTGTCGTCGGTGATCATCTGCGACGTGTAAATATCGATACCATTTGCGCCATGATCTTATACAGTCTAAAGTAACTAAAAAAAATGATTCTCAGACTAAGTGAGAGTACGGCGGAGCAGGGTCGCGATGACAAAGTATAATTTTTTAATTACGTAAGACGAGCAACAAATTCGGTGTTTGATACGTATCGAAGATACAATGACGAACACATTTTTGTAGTACACCGAACCGACCAGACTATTATTAATGAACCAAAGCAGAAAACAGTTACGACTTGTTTAGGCCAATACGTTCGTTTTTGGAAAGAGACGGTTCACCTTACTCTGAAGTTAAAATTAAATGAACGTTCTATCAACCGTATTAGCAATTTACCAGAAAAACAATTTTAGTTTCTCGCATCGCTACCACTTGCACCAAGAATAGCAAAATAAAATAAGTTAAAAAAATACTCTAAACGTGCAACAAAAGGGAATTCGTAAGATATTTACATGTCACATACGTAGCTCGAGAACTAACGAGTTTTAAAACAGGATTTTAAGATAGTATCTTCATAACACCTTTTTAACCAGGTGTACAGTTTACTCAAAATTCCTTCTATGTTTCACAAGTGAAATTAAAGACGCGCTCCATAATCAACTGCTGAACTCAATTACAGTTATAAACAAAATGCATCGCAGTCCTGGACTGTAATTACAAATTATTTTAAAATGGGACATCTCAGGAAGACATATTTAGTTTCTTCTATACTCTTAATACCGAGCTAGTTGGTTCTGTGTTTTTTCAGGGGGTTTTCCTCATACACATGATCACTGCGTATATGCGCACCATGTTCGACTATTTAGGTGAATGCTGGGGTAGTACCTTCCCCCTCAGAACCCTAACTCCATTCCTTACGATACTATACTGACCGCGCCCATCCTTAATCCCACCCACCATGCATATGTATATATATATATATATATATATATATATATATATATATATACCGCACCAAACGGCGACTTTTTTCTCATGAAGACCTTGCTGAACGATTTCATGTGGATTTTCTGTTGACCATATTCAACAGTTTTGAGTATTCATTCCACCATTAAGAGATAAATGGGTCCCATACGCCTATAAAATACGGGATAACCATTCATGTTCAATTTCCATCTGAGCCAGTGTTTGTAAAGAAAAATAGTACCTAAGAGCCAAATCTGCTTCCTTTAATTCAAACAGCAGTTGCAGCTTAAAGGGATACATGTTTAGAATTTTTCGTAAAAGCCTCCAAACCTTGGTGTATGGTATTTGCAATCGCTTTGATATCGCATTCACACTGCTGATTATTTACTGCAGATTATAGGCTATGTTTTCATTTTCCTGAAAAGTTGTGCAACCTGGACATCACTCATCCTTGGACTGATCTCGGAAGGTTAGCTACAGATCCTGTTCTTTCAAATTAGCTAATCAAATTACGGTACGACACAGCCCTGCTCTAAATCCCATTTTTGTACGAAATCTTCGTAATCCAGCAGTGTAATTTTTACCGCATTCATAATAACATTACACTAAACCAATTCTTGTTTGCAGATCCATGTTCAAATCGTTACAATTCATGTTTGTTTTATTTTCTGAACAATTCTCTAAATTACGATACTTTCGTTTGACACTTGAATCAATAGTTGTCACGACAATTCTTTTGTTTCCTATAGATAGACTAAAATACCATTATGTAAGCAACTAGATTCCATTTACTTGTTGTTATTAATTTGATTTGTTAGAAATATACAATAAGTTAAAATGTATCCCTTACTTTAATGTTATAGATCTATCTATCTATAACGTTATCATGAATCCACTTGAAAATTAAAGTGCCATTTATTTAATTCTGTAACTTTGTAATACCTTACAATAGTCTCTTAACAAAACAAAAACTCAGGAGCCAAGTGTTATACAGGATGTCTTGTAAATATTGCAACAAATGTCGGGAGGTGAAAGTATACCTCTAAATATGAAAAAAAGTTCGCCATAACGTACCCTTGAAGATGCGTCGTTTATTAGATACAGGTCGTTAAAGAAAAAAATTTTTTTTCGTTTTTTGCCGGTAACTCCTAAAATATTAAAGGTACATAAATGAGATTCGGTTGACTTATAACACATAAGTAATGACGTGTTGTGCAACGTATGAGGTAATTCTTAAATATATCAGAGGAGCAGATATAGGGGTCATTTGAAGTATTTAATCCTGTAACTTCTACGTCACTGACATAAAATGAATTTCAGTGGCAGTTTTTGAATATCTAAAGTCTTTTACATGACAAATGTTTACCTTGTGTAAAGCCCTAAAGTAAGTACTTTTCGGGAAAATTGGAATATTATAAGATGATGCACCTAAACAGTCAATCTCTTTTTGATGCACAATAATAAAAAAAATAAAATGAGGAATAATTTTATTTAAAAAAATTACAATAGATTCTCAAAATGCGTTCCATTTTGCACAATGCATAAATTAGCTCGAAGCAAACCAGGGTTATCTCTAATTTCTCCAAATGCTGCTATCACCCTTGCCAGAATATCTTCCTGGTTTAGTACTAGTATTTCATATATCAATGATTTAATATGTCAAGAGGATTGAGATCTGGAGACCGAGCCACAAAACCTCCTCTACCGATTCATCGATTTGGAGAGAATTGGTCCAAATGGTCTCGAACATTCCTATAAAAATGAGCAGGTGCCCCATCATGTTGAATCCACATATTGTGGTGAACGTTTAAAAGTAAATCGTCACAGTACTCAGGTAAAATTGTTCTTAGAAAGTGCAAATAAAAATCACCATTTAGTCTTGGAGGCAAAAAATATGGCCCTAGTATAGTATTGTGAAAAATTGTGTTGATCTTTTCTTAAAGCAATAGCGTGGGGATTCTCATAATCCCAAAGGTGGCTATTGCGACTAATGAAATAACCATATTTGGTAAAACATGCCTCATCTGTAAACAAAATGCTTCGAAGAAAATCAGGTTCATTTCGATTTTGTTGAATATATCAATTGGAAAAATCCAGACGATGAGGATAATCTGCTGGAGTCATTGCTTCTGTATGTGATATGGGTAAAGTAATTGCTCGCTCACAGCTCTCCAGACAGTTGATTTGCTAGCATTCACGAAATTATCCAATGCACGAATGCTGGTATCGGGCTGATTATTAATTCGGTTCACAATTGCATCTTCAAGAGCTACCGTGCGAATTATTCTTGGACGACCAGCACCACCAGGACGTTTCAACGAACCATATTCTCTTAATCGACGATGAATTCTTTCAAAAGTTGAATGGCACGGAGGTTGACGATTAGGAAACTGTTCTGTATACAAACGCACAGCTTCATGGCCATTGCAACTATCTTCACCCTAAATGACATGCATATCGGTTAAATATTCAAAATTATTCATGTTTATTTGAAAAGTTTCAAATTAAACTGTCATTTAAATAATGACAGTATTTATTGAAATTCGCTTCTAAAATACTGTGAATTCTACTTACCTACTAGATTGTTAATTTGCAACTAATAAATTCCGGGAACAAGATATGTATTTTCTCATAATACTCCAATTTTCCCGAAAACTACTTACGTTAGAGCTTTACACAAGGTAAACATTTTTCGTGTAAAAGACTTTAGATATACAAAAACTGACACTGAAATTCATTTTATGCCAGTGACGTAGAAGTTACAGGGTTAAATACTTCAAATGACCCCTATATCTACTTCTCTGACATATTTAAAAATTACCTCATACGTTGCACAACACGTCATTCCTTATGTGTTATAAGTCAACCGAATGTCATTTATGTACCTTTAATATTTTAGTAGTTACGGGCAAAAACCGAAAAAAAATTTTTCTTTAATATCTAGTAAACGACGCATCTTCAAGGGTACGTTTATGGGAACTTTTTCATATTTAGAGGTATACTTTCACCTCTCGGCGTTTGTTGCAATATTTATGGGACACCCTGTATAATCAATTACATTGCATGTATTAAAGAAAGCGAACCAGGTTCAGTTCGTTTCTCGAACTTAAAAACTTCATGCTATACCACTATATACTTAGTCAAAACTTACAAATCTACAAAAGTAATCATATAAAATTAATTGAATCAAGAAAACCACTTTAAATGGAGAGATAATCATGATAATTGGTTAGTTGATAACGCCACTCGAAAGTCATTAATTAAAAATCGATAATCCAACCAACTAATGCAAGAAATTATTTAATCATGTAACTTACTAATTAATTTCACTTAGAATATGTTTGTAATTGATGACACTTGTTTGAAAATGGATGCTGCCAGTAACATATGCTATTAATGACCTATGAAAAATCATTAATTTTTTTTTTATCGAATTTAAACATTGTGATATTTGTCCAAAACCTTAAAATAATTATATTTGCATTAAATATTTGGTTGAATTTAAGTATGATACGATTGAAAAATTTTAATTAACCTAAACCTATTTCTAATTTTGCAGGTACCAAACAATTACAATTAAATTTGATGGTAATCGAAATTTTAAACTAATTGTTTGAAAGTTTGTAACAATAATTATCCACAATTGCTTGATATTTTTATATATCAAATTAAATTAAACTACTAAATACATACTACTGTAATTATTTAAAACATTTATAATCGTATTTTAGCAAAGTGGTATTAAAGTTATCTTGTAAAATTAATTACAATTACGCAAAATTACATCAAATTTTCAAAATTTACAATGCAAATTAGGCTGAATCATTAACGAGAGACATTAAAATTAATTCTTCCCTCTCGAAAGTATACTTATAAAATTAGTATAATGATACAATAACTACAAGAAGTTACTCAAAAATACCACCAATTTCCTGAAATTGTTTTAATCTAGCGAAGTTACGTGAATTTAGGGTTTTAATCCAGTTTTTGAACAAAACTCTTTAAAAATCACTTGAAATTATTCCACACTTGCTTTTAATTAGGTATGTAGTTAGTGTCGAAAAAAGATGGTAATATAAACGGTTTGAGAGTCTGGAGATTGATTAAAGTGAGATATAGCGTCACAAAAAACTAATTAATTTATTTATGTCTAAGTCTAAATTACTATATCAATATTTACTATTATTTTATGAAGCATTACATTATTAATTTGTTTCTGATACTTATATGGCATACTTAAATATAAATAATTTAATTAGGACATTTTTTCTAGATATTACCAAAACATTTAGGAAATTGGTTTATACAAATGTTATTTATTATTAATTTATTTATTATGAATATGTTTTGTTAATTGTTAGTATTTTATTTCCTTTTAATATTTTTATTGCTGTTTTATATCACACCACCTAAAGATTCTAGAAAGTCTTGATATCATTCTCTAAAAATACGAAAATCTTGAGGTTTGAAATATACGTTTTTCACAGTTGGCGCATTGATAAAAAGCAAATGGAACTATGACATTGATACCAACCATATTTTCACTAATGTATTTGGGGATTAAGCTCCAATAATGTAGGCCTGGGAAGCCGGCTCCTCCAAATGAGAATTTCGTAAAAACAATTGTCAATTGTTCAAAACTTGCCCACGTAAGTTCAAAAAGGGTGCTACACACGCGCAGGTTGCCTCTCCGGCGGCCTGCACAGATTTCAACTGCACAGGCCGCCGGAGAAGCCTCCACATTATAGTATGAAAATAGCAATTTTTGTCAGTTCACCAAGGTGCCAAGATACTGCCGGTTCTCCTTTTAAATGGATTCTGAAGAACTCTTGCTAATCAACGTGGCTGCAGTGGCTTCCACAATAAAATCAAAACGTAAGAAATGAGTGTATAAAAAAAAATTGGTGTAAAGATTGGCTGTTGCAAAGAAGAAAATATTCACATGTTAACTTATTGAATGGATTGAAAGTAGAAGTATAGAACTGGCATAATTACCTACGCATGGATGAAGATACATACTTTCAGTTATTAACATTAGTTAGCCCACTAATTGAAAAAACGCGACATTAACATGAGAGATTCAATAAGTTGCCATATGAACGATTAACAGCTACTCTCAGATTTTAGGCTACGGGTCGTTCATACGCGGATTTAAAATATTCTGTAATTATATCTCCGAAAGCGCTGAGCAACATCATACCTGATACCTGCAGAGCAATTTATACTGTTCTGAAAAAGCAATACTTTAAGGTAAGAAAATATTATTTTTTTAATGTTTTCATTTACAGAAATAACGAATACAAAATGTTCTAAATATAAACAAATTGAAATTCGGTTAACATATAAGCAAATGTAGGAAAGTAATAAATAATTATACATTTGGATCAAATTGCGTAATAAATCCCGATGCAGTTTCTGCAGACCAGTCGGCGAAATTTTGATTATGAATTGCTTCAGTTGCTACCGTACTATTATTATAATTAAAAGTATTCAGTGGGGTTGCCACTGAAGTTCTGTAATTGGTATTAATGTATACTACAAGTCGACTATTCCTAGTTAGTGTTGCTAATTGTGCTTCATATAAAGCATCGTTCATGATTTTTTCTACGTAGATTTTTTGATCGGAATTAAGTCTACGCGATTTGCTGGCCATGTTTTTTACCGATGGCATCATACTCTTGTCGGGTTGTGGTTAACCTTCTACTAATAGCTTCAAGAACAGCTTCAAGCTTCAGTAGGTTCAACATTCTTATTCAATTTCCTTTTTTAACTGATCTTGAAGATACAGATGACGTTGATGTCCCATCTGTCGTAGCAACAGATAAAGGTGACAAAGGGTCAGTATCATTTCCCTGAAAAAAGCTTACTACTAATATGGTTTTAATTCGAAAATTTTATAGTTTTTAATTTGAGAGTTGGTTTCAACTAAATTCATGATCTAAAGTATTTTGGAGTTCCCAATGTCAGAGGAAGAATGGAAAAGCATAGCAAGTATTTTTGAACAAAGATGGAATTTTCCCCACTGCGTTGTGGCAGTTGATGGAAAACAAGTTGAAATGATTCCTTCTCCTGACAGTGTTGCATACTTCTACAACTATAAAGAAACACATAGTATGGGGTTTTAAAGGCCTATAGTTGATGGAAACTATGAATTTATTATGTGTGACTTTGGAGTAAACGGAAAAATTTCGGACGGAGGGGTTATAGAAACCACAAAATTTCACGAAAAACTTATAAACAATACACTGAAGTTACCTACAGAAGCGAAAATTAGTACAAGTGCAGAAGCGTTGCCCTATGTATTTATAGGGAACGAAGCATTTGCACTTAGAACCAATTTTTTAAAACCATTCAGTCATCGTGATTTAAATGACGAAAGAAGAATTTTTAATTATAGATTACCACGCGCACCACGTATTGTAGAAAATGCGTTTGGAATACTAGCTCCAAGATTTAGAATTTTCAGAAGCGCAATAAATCTACAATTTGCACAATAGCAACGCTGTTGTGATGTATTGCTGTATTCTGCATAATTTTTTAAGGCGCAAATGTTCCGAGACATACATTTGTTCGTCAGATATAGCTGAAGAATTCTCTTATTCTTTTGTCAATTTGCAACATGGACATAATAGGAATACTTCACATAATGCGAAAA
Source organism: Vesta saturnalis (assembly GCA_036346205.1). Classification (NCBI taxonomy): domain Eukaryota; kingdom Metazoa; phylum Arthropoda; class Insecta; order Coleoptera; family Lampyridae; genus Vesta; species Vesta saturnalis. The sequence continues at coordinate 720,373 of JARFJB010002347.1, read as the reverse complement.
CAGAAATTCTCAAGATATTTCAACGCCGAAGGAGCAGTTTCATGGCAAAATGAATTTACACAACATTAGTATGTTTGTAACAACATTTTAGTTTACTGTAGTCAGTGAATGGAAATTGTGATCAGTAAATAAATAAAGATATACGTAGTATTTTTTCTTCAAATTTATTAGTAGAAAGTGGTTTATTTTACCTGTGCATTTTGAGATTGGTCATTTTCTTCACTATTATCCCCTTCAATATTGGACACCGCACGTGTTTCCTGATCCGTTAAAAACGTGAGTAGGCCGTAGTACCACAGATGAGGAACATATATTTCTTCCTCACCCATACCTGAATGCTTAGAACTATATACTTTTTAATTCTTTTCTAAACGAACTATGTAAATTACTAATTTTATTCACGATAGTGTCTAGTAGCTAAAGCATCAATTTCGCGCATTTTTTAATTAAAATTTCATACGAAGCTGCTTTTTTTGCTTGTCCATATATTCTTTGGACTTGACTTTCCAAAGGCAAGGTTGAGCTCTATACATTTCAATGAATTCAGTTAAAAGTAATTCGTTTTTGTATTTCCGCATACATGGTTCTACTATTAACGAAATTCAAGCTCAAACTGAAGTAATTGGCCTGTTTTGCATCCACACGATCAGTTTATGTAAGTCTGTGCAGCAAAGACAGAAATCCGTCCGGCCAAATATTTTGCCTGCACAGTCGACCTGAATCGCTTACACACTCACAGGTTAGCCTGTACAGTGTACAGGCGCTAACTGTGTAGGCCGCCCGATAGGCGGCTGGTGTAGTGTGTAGAGTGGTTAAGGTTGTTCCACTTTTTTGGAGGGTGGACAAATGAAAGAAACTTGTGACTCAAATGGAAAAATCGTGGACAGTCGATTGTCGTAGTTAGTTTGTAACATTTTTTATTTGTAGGTGCTAACAAAAAAATTTAACAAACTACGCAAATACATTGTCCACGATTTGACTGCTAGGTCAATAAGTTTCTTTCATTTGTCCACAATCTAAAAAAAGCTTACAAACTAACTACTCCAATCAAGTGTCAACAATTTGTCCACTTAAATCCAAAAGTTTCTTTGTCATTTGTGTATCTTCTAAAAAAAAAAGTTGGTGGAAATTAATGTTTTTAATTTATTTTTCACTAGGACCTTCAAATGAAAATTTTAAAAAACTAACTACGCCAATATGTTGGCCATGATTTTTCGACTAAAGTCTACAAGTTGCATTCATTTGTCCACCTTCAAAAAAGTTAGAAAATTTAAAAAATGAAGGAAACTTGTGGACTTAAGAGGACAAATCGTGGGCAATCGATTGACGTAGTTAGTTTTTTAAAATCTTCACTTCCAAGATGCTAGTGAAAACAATTCAAAAGAGTGGGCAAACGAAACAACCTTGTGGCCTTACGTGGACAAATTGTAGACAATTAATTATCTGGCATTTAAATTAATTTCACTTAAAATATGTTTGTAATTGATGACACGTATTTGAAAATGGATGCTGCCAAAAAACTGAAAATTACCTGCAAACATTTCAAATTGAAACGAATTTAAAAATTGTGATATTGTTCCAAAACCCTAACATAGTTTTATTTGCATTAAATATTTGTGTAAATTTAAGTATGTTAGTACTTGAAAAATGTTAATATTACCTAAACCTAATTCTACTTCCACAAGAACAAACAAATTACAATATTTTTTAAATTTGGTATTAATCAAGATTTTAAACTAGTTGTTTGAAAGTTTGTGACAATAATTATCACAATTGCTTGATATTTTAACCTAATTTGAAATGCATTACATATCTAATTACATGATAAACTAAGCTTCTAGAAGGTCTCGATATTACTCACCAATACGTTAAATCTTTTCGTTTTTCACAATTTTGATGTAAATCGCTGTGCGCATTGATAAATTGTATTAGCGCCTTTAAATGAAAAAATTAACTAACCACAATCGATTCTTCACGATTTGTCCACTTAGTCCACCTTTAAACAAATTAGGTAGTAATAAAGATTTTTGAAAAATTTTACACACTAACTACTCCAATTGATTATCCACAAGTAGTCCGTTTAGTTTCTTTCATTTGGACAAATCGTAAAATATCAACTGGAGTAGTGAGTAACTTTTCATTTGGAGGCGCTAATACAAATGAAAAAAACTTGTAAACTTAAGGAGACTGATCGTGGACAATCGATTGGCGTAGGTAGTTTGTTAAATTTTTCATTTGACGGTGCTAGTGAAAAAAAATGTTAAAATCTTTAATTTTCACCCAACTTTTTTTTGAAGGCTGGGCAAACGAAATGAAACAACCAACGCGGACAAATTGTGGGCAATTAAAATATATCATTGTTTTCACGAAACCCTCATTTGGAGAAGCCGATTTCACTTTATTAGATCTAAACTGTAATTTTAGAAGTAAAATTTCGACATTCTTGATAGCAAGTAAGTGACCTGTTTTTAACCTAAATTACCATAAAATTCCTACGCTAATAAACTTCTTCCTCTCTTTTATTTGTGCGCAGACAGCGAATGTGACGTATGTACTTCTGAATCCAAAAGAATCTAATTCTTACTGCTTTAGTCTACAACACTCTAAATTAACCATCTGTCACTGGAAAAGGTAAATAACCATATAGTTATTGACTTAGTAAAGAAAAAAAACCAAATAATTTTAGAGTAACACGTGGTTTTCATCTGAACAAAAATTTATTATCTCACCACTGGAGTTTTTTTAGGAAATGTTAAAAAATAAAATGGTTTATTCGGTGACACAGTTTGTGTACAGGATTGTAGCAACTGGGCTCAGAAAAATAGAAATTTTCCAATTACTACAGTAAAAAATTAAAAAAGAAAATGTTTAATGCGGCATAACATATTACAGAAAAATTGGCCCCAACTTTTTGTAACGCAATTCAAATCAAAATTCATATGTGTACATTTTAAAAAGTTTGTTTTGACCAAACTAAACATTTAAATTTGAAACTGCGAAAAACAAATTAACAATTAACAATTGCTTACCTCGTAAGAAAAGCGAAAACCTTGCCTTCGTTGGAAAAATTTCGGTTTGTTACAGAAGCACATTCGTTAAATTTCCCTTCCAGGTTGTCAGTCGGCAACCCGGTCCAATTTGTTTGAACAAAGCTTTATTTTTTGGCACATTCTAAACAAAAAAGGACTCTTTCAACTTTTTTCTGAAGTTAATAGTTTCGGAGTTGCAAACAATTTTAGATTGTTAAAAACTTAAAAATGGTCATTTTCAACGCACAACAAACACGTAAAAAATTATCATTTTTGAGGTTGCCAACGGTCTAAATTATAGATTAAATATGGATCTACAAAATTCCGAAGAGTAATTAATTGATAATTTCCTTATTTTAAAGTATTATTTTTTATACGTTAATAGGCTGAATTGCGCACATGCGCGTTACCATCTCTCTTCAAACTACCTCCTACGGAAGACGTTTTATTAATACTTCATATATAATACGAAAATAAATAAAAAACCAAATCAATTTTTGGATAGTGCAGGCTCGCACATAATTGTACATAATTGTAAGAGAAAGGACCGCGTGACTCATATCATGTTAATATTTAACAAACAACGCCTTAAAATAAAATCATTACCAATTACTCTTCGAAATATAGGCCCTTGGCAAACTTAAAAATTATGATTTTAAAGTTGAAAACCGTCATTTTTGTGGCAAAAAAAAACTATCTCCCGATGGAAAAAGTTTGTTTTAACAAAATACATCCATATAAAGGGCCATTTTGCGAAACTAATTCTGCAAAAACAAACAAGTCCGAAAATATTTCCCACGTATGCTTTCCTTCAAGCTGCGTTAGTAAAGCGTATGATTGTTGTTTATTATGTTCAATGTGAATCATTATTCTACAGCGCAAGATGTCGACGGCTATATGTCTAGTTTATTTGTATGTATGTATGTATGTGTCTATGTATTTTTAGGATTTGAAAGCAAACAGAAGAGCACAGATCGGGTTAGCCACGGACCATCATTACTTAACAGTTTCTTCAAGATATGCTACTATTGAGATGAATGAAATATTTTTGTAAGGTTCAATGTGAGATCAGTATTCTAGACCATGTCGATGTCGACAGGCATGTGACTAGTTGTAAAATAATGGTTTGTAAATAGTTCCTATCGGTATATACTTTAATGAAATGAAATGAGTTTTATTTCGGCTCCAAAGTTATACACTCATATGTTTGTGATTAATATGCAGAGACGCTTTCAAGCAGCACTGTGGGTCTCTCGTTGTCCCTAATGAACATGAACATATCTAAAGTAACTCTCAGTTTGCGCATATGCCAAATTACCAAGTCAATCTTTTTTACTCAACCGTTTCTCTCCATATTGTTTCATACAGGTAAATTGTTGTGGAAATTAAGGAGGATAGTGTAGGCTGCAATTTGGTAGGTTTTATTTTTTAACATAGACCGAGTTCTAAAGATCTGCGAGCTTAGTTTAAAGTCATGGATATCTTGACAATGTTTTAGAGATACGAATTATAAAAATAAGTATGGCGCCTTGTGCAAAATGTGACTAAGTGAAAATGCGAAAAGTACCAATCCACCGGTCACCACCTCATCACGCGTGTGCGATTGTTTGGGTTTTATAATACGTGATTATGTATATAGCAAGCTTTTAGATCCATTTATTTTAAATTTAGAATGATAGACGAAAAGTTCAGCGCTTGTTGTTTTGCAGCCTGAATTAAAAATCTAAGAATCGTTTGTTTAGGTCAAAATTTTGTAATGAGCTTTTATATTGCTATTTTGGCAGAGGCCCATACTAAGATCGGCAGTATGAGTTGCGATTTGTACACTGTTTTTTTTATATTTTATTCGTTCATCTGAATGTTTGCGTTTTAACATTTAAGAATTTTTTATAACGCACCTCACTCTTCCTTTTTGTCAATACAGAGGGGGTTAGTTACTTTAGTTATGCTGTTATCGGTAAAGCCAGTATTATACTATTAAATTACAGTCGTTCTTTTGAACGTTGAATTTTGAATAACGTTGGTTATCATTTTTAGTGTTCCTTGTTTGGGTGCATGAGTTAAAGTAAGTAATTAAGTGTCAATGTGTGATTTCGTTTGCATGCATGTTTCCTTTATATAAGCGGGAAAAGGAGAAATTGATTATTCGTACTTAGTGAGAGTAGAAGTTGGGATGTTGAAAATAGAAGACGTGTAGTTGAATAGTAGTCGTGAGGGGTATAAGCATAAGGGCCGGGGGTTAGTGGAGTAGCGGAAGTCAAAAGCACGTGATTATTGTAGAGTATGAAGAGCTTAGTATATTTTGGAAATAGTGGAGTGTACGGTTCTTCATTTTTGACCCAGCCTTTGTGTATAGTTATAAACAATTGAGAGTTAGGCAGAGATTCCTCCGCGAACCCGTATTTCGTTTAAAACGGTAATTGAACTATTATGAATAGTGGCGCGTTAAAGTACATTAACATTAATGATACTTCCTAAAAGGAAAATTGATAATTACGTCGTACTAAAATTTCGTACAATAATAGGACTATAGTAGTTTTCAATTTAAGTATAAGGTGATAAAGAATTAAAGTTTATTAGATGTTGAAGAGAAGTCCAGCGTTGTGTTGGAGCTTAAGAGTAAATAATTGGAGCTGAGTCAATGTTGGATTGAATTTTTGTTAATAGAACACACAAAGTAAGAACTGTTTTATTGTTTATCTGACTTTTGTTTCCCTTGTGATTACAGGAAATATGTAAATAATTATTTCTAGATTTTAATATTGATACGTGTAAATTGTGGTTTATGAATTTATGGTCTTTAAGTTACGACTCACCTTGTATGTTGTTGGAAAATGGCAACATTGCACTAAAAATCGTTTTAAAATTTAAAAGGTTTCAAACACGTGATTACTTTAAAATCTTTGGATTGGTGAAAATAATCAGGCTATGGTTTTTTGGTTTTCTGGTACCTTGAGATAAGAAGGAAAACGCCATTTTGGCAAAAAGGAAATTGAATGCGTAGTTAGAAGCACATGTAAAATTTGGAAAAGGTGTTCCTAAAAATTTGATTGAATTTTTCAAGAAAAATTTTACCTCAGCCTGTTGCTGGTTTTAATCTTTTCCATATAAATAAATCCTGTTGGGATTTCGAATTTTAGTTCGGCTTTAATTTTTTTTTGTTTCTACTACACCTTAGCTTCATTCAAGAGGTAAGCTACTCACTTTCTTTTCTTATTTATTAGACATAGCTTTGGAATGCATGCGTACATGTTTTGAAATTTTTAATACAGCATAAAGATCATATTTTATAAAATTTGGGTATCGATTAAAATTCTAACACAGTTATCTTATATAGGTTCTTTTTGGTCCTTTACACATTCACTCAAGACTAACATATTTCGTGCTTCCATAAGGAATAATTAAACGGTTTCTGACAGCACATTTGGATATCATACGTCCGAGGTGTGAAATATTAGTTATGGGTCTTCGAGCCTGAATGGAAACAGTCTACGATTACCCCTTCTCATAGTATCTTCCGAATTAATTGAAGAAATATACGTTACACCTACGACTAGTTTCTGATAAGTATTATTGTTACATGCATACAAAATTTACCTATGGTGAGTGACTTTTGATTGCTTTTCTACATAACGAGGCTCTCGTTATCTGTACTTTACTGAAAGTCTTAACCATTACATTACTGTGCTTGCTACTTGTATTAGTGTGTTTCCGCAATTACCTTAATCCTGAAATTAATGCTTATGCTTTATTGTTAAAACATTTTCTTAGTAATCGAGAGTAAGACTATACATTTGTACCTGTAAAAGATAATTTGGGTTATTCCAAAGTTTTGCTTATACTTACATTTAACTTTGCAATAGAATTTATATTTTATCTATCAACTTTTCTTATATACTGGCTTTGTTCTGATAAATGACCGTATTGTTCAACCGTTGGAACTACCTGTGTTTACTGTACATATGCAACAGCTGTTTGTCGACTGAATGCTACTCATTGAGTTTAAATATACAATGTATGTCAAAAAATTATGTTAACTGCTGGGGGTTTCAATTACTGTGTAAATCAAATTGAATATTTATTTATTATCATTGGGGTTGTATAACATTGGTTATTTTTTTTCTGATTACAATTTTTATATTGGTTTAGTATAAAACTGTTTGAAGTAGGATTTACTAATTTGAATCTTTTGTTGGTAGCCCTATGCTTACCAATAAATGGGTTATTTTGTGTTGCGCTTTATTTAATTATTGTACTGCAATTGCCAAATGGGAAATAAACTTGGCCTTTCTAAATTTTCTAAATGCTTCATGCTTGTTATTTTGTCTGTAATGCTCATAGTAATTTTACTGAAGAATATTTTGTGCTTACATAAGTAAACAACAGGGTAGGCATCTAGTGCTAATTTTCGCTTTATATTTGGGGTTTATTTGCGTCCGGTTGATTGGAAACTGATAAATTAGTCCAACGGAGAGCTCTTCGTGGAATATCGGTATACAAGAATTCAATTTCGGATAATTATAGATATATGTTTGGGTATTCTTTTCTTTTAGGGTCAACACTAGATGCCGAACCGGATTGGGTCTGTTTATGTAAAGTTTTAGTAAAATTCATAACTTTTTTTTCTAGTTTTGTTTGAAAGGTAAGTGGATTGCTGCTGGTTTATTTTTCAGATATTATTATATATAGTATTATTTATTGTTGTATGGGGAAGATTTCCTTATAGATTTGTATTTAGGTCTGCGGGTTGGCGCTCCATAAAATTAATTTTTGTTAGAGATTTACGAAAATTTAATTATTATTTATAACATTTATAATATTTCACTTTGGGTATATTAAATAGGTGGTGTTAAACGATCGTACATTATTTTATTAATCCTGTGATCTACAATCAACTTCCTAGTCCTTTGTCAGTGTGGACTTAGTTCACCATTTTCTTTTAGCTGTCTCTTTTGTTCTATGTGGCCGTAGCCCTTTTCTTGATAGAGGGGCGATAAAGAATTAAATCAAGTGGTGCCCTTTTTTAAATTATATGTATCTCTTTTCTCCTGCCAAAACGCCCATGCATCCAAGTGCTGAACCGACCGACTGAGCTTCCGGCTAATTCCTTATTTCTTGTTACAGCACCTTAGCCACAATTTCTACCAATATCCTTTTGTACACGTAACAATATATATATATATATATATATATATATATATATATATATATATATATACATATATATTTTTTGGTAAATGCCCTTGGCATTTTAATGGTACTATGCGACCAGTGCCTTAAGTTGACACAATTATATCCGTTTATATTTTATCCTTACATGTTATTTTTATTTTAATATAGGTTATTTTAAGAATTTTTGCGTTCGTTTGTGAGTTCAAAATTAGAGTACCTACGTCAAAGTTTTTCAGATTTAAAACCATTTATCGTTAAGTAATATTTTGCGATTTATTAAACAAAAATTTCTGTTTAAGTTTCAATAATAAAAGAGTTCCTTATTTGATTTTAACACAAAGATTTATAGAGATTTGAAACCAAATTAATGTTAAATTTTTTTAGGTTATTTGGACGATTAAGTTGAGATTGAGACGTTACGATATTTAAACAAAGATTTCCTGAGTAATTTTGATGAGTATATAGGTCGTGAAGTTTTTAGCGTGTTAACCTAAATGTTTAAGTTCAACTAATCAAGTCAAAGATTTTATTGAGAAAATTTGAGATGGAAATAGTATATATTGCAAATTAAGAGAGTTTAGCGAATAAATTATAACAGTTTTTTACAGATTAAGCCAAAAATTAATGTGTGTTGCGTTGGTTCGAGCACTGAGTGTGAGGAGTTCTGGAGATTGTGTCAGTTTGTCGAATTTTGAATGAACAGTTCGTGTTTCTGACTTACGCGGACGTTCAGATCTAGTTCATGTCGTGATTAATTTAAATCTTGAAAGTTGTCAAAATAGTTCGAAAACGAAAGTTAGAGTTTGGCTTTATTGTTTCCATTAAAAATCTGAAATTGTCTACTTACAGAAATTCTCATGATAACGGTTCAGTTTTGTCATTTTGACACGAAATCCGCTGTTTGATTTGACATTTCTCCTAAAACGGGGTGCAAAAAGTTAATTAAACTCTAGCAATACTATTAAATCGACAACAGTGGAAACGCTAAAAAATGAAGATTATGCTAGCTACGTCGCTGACTTTTGAATGCGCCATCATACGTCTTTAATTTAAGTTCTCGTTGCGTTAACTTCGTACTTAAAATAATTTCTTTGACAAAAATAATGTTAATTTTGTTACAAATAACTGTGCACACATTTAAAAATGAATACATAAATAGAATTCAGGTAAACATAATTGAAATATTAATAAATTATGGCCGCATTGAAATCTAGAGCAGAAAAATGTTACTTCATTTACGAGACTTGGATCTTCAAGGACTCTCAGCGTTTACTCTAGGATGGTCCTACAATAATAAGGAGGTAACACAATCTTATTGTGCCAAATTGGTACATACCATGTAATCATCCATTACTGAACAGATAATTAACTCTTTAAAAACCACGTTAAGGCCTGATTGCAAACAAATTAATCAAAAATCGCGTTTGTATGCTATCTCTACTTTCTTTTATCATAGTCTTATCAATTAAATCTTACAACGGAACTGTTGTAGGAATTATATATTTTTCTTACTGTTTACACGAATAAAAGATCGTGATTGGCATACCATCCAAATTACTTTAAGGAATTCCAGTTTAGGAATGTTCATTAACCATTAATAATTAATCATTAAGAACAAAATATAACAATTATACATATAGAACACGCAACTATGACTTTATTATTTATTAAAGTTTAAAATATTTTCATCTAAATTTACGACGATATGAAATGAAACCTATAAGAAACAAAGTGTGTGTAAGAAAAAAATGATATTTTTTAAATAAACATGAATGTTGAAATCTTAAAAAGTTGCGCTGCATTACGATTGCATGATAATAACTGTTGTTCCAAAACAATTGCAACTGTCTTATTCAGTAAGAAATGTTTTGCAATCAACATTCTATTGACCAAATTGCAACTGTCTTCTTCAGTAAGAAATGTTTTGCAATAAACATATTCTATTGACCAAGTTTCAAGACCATAAAAATGACAACGTTTATCATATGTATGTCCTGTCGATGTTTCTGTTCTTCTATATAAATTTCTGAAATACAAAATTTGGCCGGAGAAGTCGGCTGTTTGTAAAATTACATACAGATGTAATTCAGCATTTAATTAATAGGCAGAGACAGAGACCTTTTTTAAGCTAGCAAGACCAACTGAGCAGAATCAAACGAAACCTATCAGATAATTTAATACTTATTTTGTACCATTAATTAAAATCTTGTACCCCATGCCGTTTTTAAAAAACCCGTGACACTGCCACATTAAGACAAGCCAGCAGGACTACAATAAAAAAAACGATAAAAAGAAAATTAAGATCAGCAATTGAAAGAACTGAATTTGTACCATAAAAATAAATTAAATATTTTCATTTATTATGTGAAAAACAGCCCCAATTGATTTCAGGCATATTAGGCTCAAGCGTAAACTACTCTTTCCTATCAGCAGAATCACTCACTACTTGCACACGCAACGCGGCATAATATGTACCGACAAAATATAAAGTTTTATATTTTGTACCCCCGCCATTCTTTCGAAAACTACCCTCGACCCCTATTAGACTAAAGAGTAAACTACTCTTTCCTATCAGCAGAATCAATCGCTACTTACACACGCGACTCGGCATAATATGTACCGACAAAATATAAAGTTTTAGATTTTGTACCCCCGCAGTTCCTTCGGAAACTACCCCCGACCCCTATTAGAGTAAAGTACTTCTTTTTATCGGCAGAATCCTTGTATACATACACGACGCGAAATAATATATACCGTCAAAATGTAAATATCCAGATTTCAATAAAAGAGTAGTTTATTCTCGAACCTAATAGGGGTCGAGGATAGTTTTCGAAGGAACGACAGGGGTACAAAATCTAAAAGTACATATTTTGTCGATACATGTTATGCCGCGCCGCATGTGCACGTAGCTATTGATTCTGCTGATAGGAAAGAGTAGTTTACTCTTGAACCTAATAGGGGTCGAGGGTAGTCTTCGAAGAAACGGCGGGGGTACAAAATTTACAACTATATATTCTGCCGGTACATGTTATGCTGCGTCGCATGTGCAAGTAGCTATTGATTCTGCTGATAGGAAAGAGTAGTTTACTCTTGAGCCTAATAGGGGTCAAGGGTAGTTTTCGAAGGAACAGCGGGGGTACAAAATCTAAAACTTTATATTTTGTCGGTACATGTTATGCCGCGTAGTATGTGCAAGTAGCGATTGGTTTCTGCTGATAGGTAAAAGTAGTTTACTCTTGAGCCTAATAGAGGTCAAGGGTAGTTTTCGAAGGATCGGCGGGGGTACAAAATCTAAAACTTTATATTTTGTCGGTACATATTATCCTGCGTCGCATCTGCAAGTTGCGATTGATTCTGCTGACAGCAGAGTAGTTTACTCTTGAGCCTAATATATCTGAAATCAATTGGGGGTTGTTTTTCACGGAATAAATGAAAATATTTAATTTATTTTTATGGTACAAATTAGTACAAATTCAATTCTTTAAATTTGCTGACCTTCATAATCTTTTTATCGTCTTTTTTTATTGTGGTCCTGCTAGCTTGTCTTAAGGTGGCAGCGCCACGGGTATTTTTTAGAAACGGCATGGGTCCTTTGCGTACCTCCTCAATTACTGTGTCGCAGTACTTCTCTCAGTAGCCATATGGGTTTTATTTCTGAACTAGTTTGGTTTATTGGTTGGTCTGATATAACTATGTGTATCACTTATTTTAACTTTCGGCGAGAACAGTTTTCTTCACGCGTTAACACGCGCGCTTCTTCCCATTTAATTTGTCTGGCTCGGTATTATTCATTTTCTTTCCATGCTGCGCTAATTTTATCTTTAAAGTTCACCAATTCTTTCTAGATATTTTCATTGTACGATAACTAGTATATGTAGATCTTATGTGTTTATCTACATTGTCTGGCATGGTCTTTTTTAGTCCTCCCCTAAAGGTTTTTGAGCATTTGAACAAAGTGCGTTTGTGGAATTAGTTTCTTAACCCCATTGCTTGGAAACGTTAGTCGCACATGGACTGTTTTGTGTTCCCATGTTTCGTTGTCTGCTGCCTCGTCAGCTGTGGAGTTTGCCACTAGGTCAGTTGAATATTTTAGAAATCCGTCCTCTTCGAGCATTTTAGATATCTTTTGAACATTTTACTATTGCTCTATCGCATAAGCATCGTTCTTGACTAAGCTAACAGCGTCAAAGCTGTGACTCAATATATACCTGGCATTCAGGAACGAATTCAAGATACGTACTGCGTTCAAATCCTTAAGAACTATTAGGAAAATAATAACAAAGTCCTAACCATATAATTTAAATCTATAAACTGAGAACAACATACAAGCCGAGAAGCTACAGTGTGAATGCGGAATGTAGATAAGAAACAGGCCTTTAAGAATAAGAGTAGATAAAACACTAAAAGAACATCAGTCAGGCCGAAACAGATAAATGCGAATTGTAGAACTCAAATGGGAAGAAGCACGAGTGATCACACGTAAAGAAAACTAGACCGTCGAATCTAAAAGAGGCAAACATACTTTTACCAGACCAAACCAGAAGCCAAGCTAGTTTAGGAAGGAAGGATTACTGCGAAAGAGCTACAGAAAACTTACAATATAAATAGAAGTTGTCAAACACACACGCACACGCGCACGCACGCGCCCACCCGCACCCACCCACCCACCCACCATGACTTAGTGGGTTGTTTTTTGGTTTTGTTTACTTAATTTATGGAAAGACGAAATTTTACAAACGAAGAAAAAATCGATATATTGACATATATTGTCCGCATGATTTTTTTTGATTATTAAATTTAAATAAAATTGGAGTTTGGCCTTAATTTGTGTTTGAAATTGGATAAAAAATCATGCAGACCGCTTGCTAAAATGATACTTGTTATCAGTCAAAATTGCGAGTTTTTCAAAAGTGTGTCAAAAATTTCATTAGTTGGGAGAATTAAAAACAACTTATTAAGAAAAGTAGTTTCTTATGCAATTTTATATCCTTGTGCAAAGTTTGAGCCACCTACGATGAATTTGATATTTTCACTGTTTTCGGAAAATAAAAAAAGAACTTTAAAAATCTACTTCGACTAACCAATATTAACATAATTTTTAGTAAAATACTTACTTCCTAACCCTATTTTGTTAAGCATGTTTGCATTCGTTACTTCGTCTTTGGGAAATATCAAAACTAGGACTTGAAAATTTTAACATAAGTGATGTAAAGTTGAAATAACTTTTACAAATGAACACCATACTGTTTTAAATAGTTAACATAATAAAATACTTATCTTTTTTGGGTTTTTTAATGGTGTATTTTAAATTATACAATCTAAAAACATAATAGTTTCTTTTCAAAACAATAATCATAGTGACTTTGACCTAAGATTTTATTTCTGAACTAGGTCTCAAGGGCAGAAAGAACTTCAATTTTCCCAAACAGATCCTTTGGACAGATGAACCCACCTTTACTTTCAATGGCACTGTAAGTTCGCAATTTCATCATAGAGTGTCGCAACCAGTACTCGTTTAAGACAAATGTTTTGTGTGAACTGGTGACTTTCTTTATTGTTATATTATTCGTTACTAGGCTCACAAGTTTGTTAATAAACCAATAATTAAAAAAATATTTGTTTGTATGTTTCTTGGCAACGTTATAGAATTTTTAGACATGTTTACAATTTAAAACACTGTAACAATGGTGTTTATTTGTAAAAGTTGCTTCAACCTTGCATCACTCACGTATATTAATTACATCCTAGTTTTGATATTTCCGAAAAGCGAAGTAATAAATGCAGAAATCCTTAAAAAATAGTTAGGAAGTAAGTATCTTAGTAACAAATACGTTAATATGGATTAGCTGAAATAGATTAAACTTTTTTTTACATTTTCTGAAAATAGTTAAAACATCAAATTCATCATAGCTGGCAGAGACTTTGTACATGGATATAAAATTGCATTAGAAACAACCTTTTTTGAAATAATGAAATTTTTGACAGATAACAGAAGTCATTTTCACAAGCAATTCTACATCATTTTTTATGGAATTTGAGGCACAAACTAATGCCAAACTCAAATTTTATTTAAATTTAATAATCTCGTATGATGCGGACTTCTTGAAAGACATTGTATGTATATATGTATATATATATATATATATATATATATATATATATATATATATATATATATATATATATATATATATATATATATATATATATATATATACATTGGGTGGGATAAGGGTAAGGAGCGAATGGTAAGGCCTAGACTTTTGGGAAAAAATCCTTATAAGTAAACGAAGTAAAAGAAATGGCTGGAAATTATTTTGAAGTTCGTAACTCGACCGATAGGGAGCGTAACTGCTTCGAAGAAACATAAAATTCATTCCATCTCGAAAAATTGGGTGACAACTATTTGAAAATATCATTTGAGAGCTTGCATGATACCGCATCATTTTTCCGTATCTCTCATACGGAGGGGGAGACCAATGCATTTTCCAATATTTACATTTTAACATCTCCTGAACCACTAAACGGATTCGAATATTCTTAATCTGGTTTGAAAGAGTAATTCATAGTCTTTTGAAGGATGTTTAAACTAGAGGGCGTTCTCTGCAGCGATTACACATTTTTGTGATTTTTTGGAAAAAACTAAATAGAACGGTACTATTTATTTGATAGACCGTTACACGGCTTAAAATTATCTAAATTTCAGTGAAAACCCCGTCGTGATAACCCCATCCGTTCTCGATTTAAACGAGAAAAAGTTAAAAATTTGAATATCGCAATTGATTATGGGAAACTGGCAACATGCAGCCGATTCCACCATCTGTAAGAGTTCGTAGAAGGCGCACCGAGGAAAAATATTATCAACGTGTTAGCCTACGTGCAATACGATCCCACCATAAGCACCGACGACTTGGGAGTTCCAAAAACAATTATGATTATAGACTCAACCATTGGCACTGGCTCCTAAATATGATTCGGGAAAATCCCAATTTCCTGTTACGCACAATATGGATGGACGAAGCCACTTTCAGTAGCACAGTGGGTGTGAATTTGCACAATATACAATATTTGTCCGAGCAAAATCCTCATTAGATCCAGCAAGTAGAACATCAAAATCGCTGGAGTTTGAACGTATGGTGGGGAATGCTGGAAGGAAAAATTATACGTCCACATTTTTTGACCAAGCCCTTAATAGGGAGAGGTTCTTGGAATTTTTTAAAGGGAGAGGTTCTTGGAATTTTTTAACGTTTCTCTTCCACCACTTTTAGGAGACGTCTCCTTGGAAACAAGAAGGCGCATGTGGTTCCATCTTGATGGTTGTCTGGTACATTATGACCAAAACGTACGTTGCCATTGATGTGAGCAATATTCGAATCGTGTTATTGGAATATGAAGTCTAATTTCCCTGGCCAGCGCGTTCGCCGGATCTTACTTGTTTAGATTTATACCTATGAGGTAGACTGAAAGAACACAAGAAACCAACAAACAGGGAAAATATTATGAAAAAATTAAGTTTTGAACCAGTCCTAATCCTGGATAAAGTGCAAAGGAAGG
This sequence comes from Vesta saturnalis, assembly GCA_036346205.1. Taxonomy (NCBI): domain Eukaryota; kingdom Metazoa; phylum Arthropoda; class Insecta; order Coleoptera; family Lampyridae; genus Vesta; species Vesta saturnalis. The sequence continues at coordinate 704,618 of JARFJB010002347.1, read as the reverse complement.
GAAAACGCGACGTATTAACATTGTTACTTAGTGGTGCGAAAATCGAAACGTAGTTTAAATTACGTCGGTTACCATGGATATATGATTTGTTTTCCCCGCCGAGGTATCTTATTCCGATTGCGGTATTCAAATTTTTAACATTTTCTCGTATAAATGGAGAACGGATGGAGATATCGCGAAGAAGTTTTCACTAAAATTTAAGTAATTTTAAGCCGTGTAACGGTCTGTCAAATAAATAGTACCGTTCTATTTAGTTTTTTCCAAACAATCACAAAAATGTGTAAGCGCTGCAGAGAGCACTCTCGAGTTTATTTGTTTAAAACTAAACGCTCCAACAAATTTGGATTTTCCGGAATCATATTTAGGGGTCAGTTACAGTGGTTGAGTCTATGAACATAAGCAGTATGAGTTAATGCCTGAGTAAAACAATGCGGTAGGGATGCATATTATTGTTTTGAAGAACCCCATAGACAATTGTTTTTGAAACTCCCAAGTAGTCGGAAATATTTTAGGTGCTTAAGGTGAGATCATATTGCATGTAGGCCAAAATGTTGATAATATTTTCCTCGGTGCGTGTTCTACGAACTCTCACAGGTGCTTGAATCGGCTGCACGTTGCCGGTTTCCCGTAATCGCCTGGCCAATCTTGAAATCACTTTGTAACAACCCTTTTTTGTGTTGTATTAAAATATACCTTAATTTAAGGTCTTTCATTCATTTAGTTGTAAATATAAGAAAAAAGTTTTTAATTATTGAAATATAGGTATGAGGTAGGCAACTTAATTTGCATATCTTCATAGTGCATATTTCTTAAAGGTATATATTCCCAAATATTGTTTTCTGATAATTTGATTTGCGCAACGCGTCATAACTTAACTCTTTGCGCAGGACTACATCATCTGACATGATCTGACTTCCTGATGAACGTTAAGAGAAACAGGAAGCTTTGTTGTGGTTTTTCCCCTAAAATTTATGTCAAAGTGCAATTGATTTGATGGCACTTTTTTACTGCATCTTTATTTTCTTTTACTGCATTTTTTTACTTTTACATTTAATATTACTGCTTTGGATTGCACAATTAAGTTTACTGTTGCGTACGTTTTTATTTTATGATTGCTATTTTTGCATTTAAAACTTCAAAATAATACAAGGAATATTGGATTCAAAATTTCAAGAAGAAATTTATGAGATAAAAATTCCAGTTTGGGTGTGGCTGATAACATTATTTCAAAATATTTCGCAATAATAGTGCAAGGATGACATCACCTTGGTTGACCGTTTCGTAAACATTTAGATACCAGAGGGTATTAAAAAATTTGTGTACAAAAATTTTACAAAGGTATTTATGTAATGATTTTTTTAGTATTTTAAGGTTTTTACAATTGGTTTTTAAGATATATTTTATTTAATCATATCACATTCTGTCAATAAACATATTTGTATATTTTTTATTTTTTTACATTTTGATAAATTTTTATTGTTAACAAACTCGGTTTAGTTGTTCCGAGATAATTAAAAAAAAATAACTTGGCGTCCGAAATCATTTTATTAGTGCTACATTACAATTTTTTATTATTTATGTTCAGTGAAAATAATCGAGCAGATTTAGTGGTAATTGAGCAAATCAAAATTTTTGAACCGACCCTATTGAATCTTCCGACTGGGACAAAGGCATTATTTGTGGTGAATGGTTGTATCTCCAGTCAGTTTGACGATTTGTATTTTGGGAGAACCTACTTACATTTATTTATTATTAAATTACACCACACTTTTTTTATAACTTCTCGAGAAAAATGTCTTCTTTGTGAAAATTGCATTGCATATTGTCGCCGCAATTGCAGCATTGGAAATAAATGCGCAACATATCATACGCTTCCGCAGTAATAAATGGCATATTTTTACCAAAGAAAATGTTTTAAAAAATACATACAAGACACAGAAACTCTGAGAAGTAACTTTTGGTAATTGTTAAATCAGTGATCTTTTCAATTTAGCGGTTACCATGGATATGTGATTTGTTTTCCCCGTCAAAGTAAATTGTTCCGATTGTGGTATTTAAATTTTTAACATTTTCTCGTATAAATCGAGTTACCGAGAAAGGGTTTGCACTAAAATTTAATGTTAAGCCGTGTAACGGTCTGTCAAATAAATATTACCGTTCTATTTAGTCTTTTCCAAAAAATTACAAAAATGCCTAATCGCTGCAGAGAACGCCCTCTAGTATATTTGTTTAAAACTAAACGCTCCAACAAAAAACACCCTTCAAAAGACTACATTGCTCTTTCAAACGAGATTAAGAATATTCGAATCCGTTTAATGATTCAGGAGATATTAAAATGTAAATATTGGAAAATGCATTGGTCTTCCCCTCCGTATGAGAGATACGGGAAAATGTCACAAACAAAATGATGCGGTATCATCCAAGCTCTCAAATGGTATTTTCAAAGTTATAGCTCGTCACCCAATTTTTCGAGATAGCATGAATTTTATGTTTCTTCGAAGCAGTTACGTCCCCTATCAGTCGAGTTAGAAACTTCAAAATAATTTACAGCCCTTTCTTTTACTTACTTTACTTTAAGGATTTTTGTAATAATTAGTAGTTAGTAATAATTATGATATTAACATTCTTAAGATAATTTAAAAAAAAACGTCGTTTTTGTAATCAACTAAAATTTGCAATTTAGTTCTGATAGTAATTAAACCGAACGTTTAATTTAAAACTACTAAACGTTGACAGTGTGCTAAAGCTTGACACTTCAAATAAAATTCATTCAGAATAAACCTATTTCAGTTTCGATTAGATGGCTGTCGCTTTAAAAAGTTCTCTTCTGCCACCTATGATTACTAGTTTGAAACATATCTAGACAGCCTTTTAATATTACAAATGGTGGAAAGTAAAAGTCGGCGTGTGCACGTGTTCGCAAATTTTGCAAGTTTTCTTACCAAAAGTGTTAAGCATATAAATTTCCTTGAAGTCAAATATATAAGGTAAGCTTTTAAATATGTCAGTGTTATTTTTTATGTGTAATATGTAATACTGTAGGAGTAGTTTGGTTAATATTTCGTTATATCTAGAACTAGATTAATCTTTTTAAGAAGGATGTCAAAGTTTAGCATCAAAATGTAACACTTCAACTAAATCTTGACACGTATGTCAACCTTTGGCACAACGGCAGTTGATATTAATTTCTGAATATTTTCATCTCTTTTTAATGCACAGATTTTAAACTTATTTTTGGTATAAACTTCAACTCAAAATGTAGTTGCTAACTAAAAGTTGACACCGGTGTCAACCTTTAGAATTTGAAGTGTCAACTTTTGAACTAGGTACTTATACCGACCTACATATTTCTTCCAGATTGGAAAAATGCCATCAAAACAAAAAAGCCTGTTGAAATATTCTCCTGAAAATATGGCAGCTGCTTTGGAAGACTGCGACCGAGGTATGCCGGTAGCAACGTCGGCAAAAAAACATGGAGTCCCTAGAATAACACTTCTGTATAAATTTCGTGGAAAGACTCCTAGGCAATGTCAAATGGGATTGCAATCCTACTTGTTACCACAAGAAGAGGATATTGTAGTCTCCTGGATTTTTAAATCTGCCAAAGCTGGATTTCCCATAACAAAAAACCAATTATAGATAGTGTGCAGCAGTTGACACTTGAATTAAAACGAAAAAATTCATTCAAGAATAACCGACCTGGAGAATCTTGGTATAAACTTTTTATGAAGAGGCATCCTCAAGTTGCTATCAGAACTGCTCAGAATCTGACAAGTACACGAGCAGCAGTCACAAAAAACCATTTGGATGGTTGGTTTCAAGAGGTTCTAGAAACTCTCAAAGAAAATCAGTATGAAGGTATCCTTGAGCATCCAGAAAGAGTCTTCCATACTGATGAAGCAGCCTTCTTCCTGAACCACAAAGGTGATCGTGTCCTAGCAAGGCGGGGAGAAAAGAATATACATCAAGTTGTTAACAGTGATTAAAAAGAATGCCTGACTGTGCTGGTGACGGGAAATGCAGCAGGCGATGTGTTACCAATTTCGGTTATATTTAAATATGAACGAATTCCTAGAGACCTTGCGCTTAGCGTTCCTGAATCCAGGGGTATAGGAAAATCTGAGTCAGGATGGATGACCGGCGAGTTATTTTATGAATTTTTAACAAACATCTTCCATCCCTGGCTCGTTGAAAAACGTATACCATTACCAGTAATTTTTTTTGTAGATGGTCACACCTCCCATCTGACATTACATAGTAGTAGGTTTTGCGAAAGAAACGGTATAATACTTATTGCATTATATGCTAACGCAACTCACAAAATACAACCCATGGATGTTGCTGTTTTTCGAACACTCAAGGCAGGCTGGAAAGAAAATGTTCACCAATGGCGACTTAATCACACCGAAAATCCGCATTAAGAAAACGGACTTTTGCGCTTTATTAAAAAAGGCGGTTGAAGAAAGATTACACCCTATAATATTACAAAATGGTTTCCGTAAATCCGGCTTAGTTCCGTGGAATCCAGACGCGGTTGAAATACAAAGTGCACCAAAATCCCAAGAACCAATATTGGAAAAAAAGTAAGAAATTAAAAGAACTAGAAAATGGAAAATACTTTTAGAAAATATATATCAAAGAGAAAATAGATATGTATAAGGCAACTGACGTATGGAATGGAGACATAGAAGACGTATCCCTTTTCAAATTTTACAAAAAAATAGTCAAGATGCACTACAACTTAGAGATGAATTACTAGAAACAAACGTTGCACAACTTAAAATGCAGGAAACGGAACCAATAGAGGCAAATGAACTAGTGCTGCAAGAAAGTGTGAATACTACACGTGAAGAAAACCTATCTATGCCACCTAATGAGCAAGAAAATGAGGGGTCATTTATTAAAGACAAGGAAGATCTTCCAGAAACTGAAATTCAAAAAGATAGATTTGAACTGGATCAGCAGGATAACATTGAAAATATAGCCACAAGTGGTTTTGGTGAAAAGATACCAGTGAAGACGTACAGTGTGCCTGGATGTAGCGGTTCAAAGTCTCAACAACAAGATAAAGAAAATGTACCAACACCATTTAAAAAAGCGTTAATTTGGCCAGGTGAAAGACAAACAAAGAAGAAAAGAGTGCCGAAGGAGAGAACACCTGCCATGATTACTTCCAAGCCTTGGCAGTTATATTATGAAAGGAAAGAGGCAAAAAAAATGGAAGAAGCAGAAAAGAAAAAAGAAAGAGCGACAGCAAGACAACAGAAAAAAGAAGCTAAAGACAAACTAGTACAGGAGAAAAAAAGTGCAGCCAACAGAAATAAAAAAAGATTACAAAGGAAAAGGGATATTTCACCGGACTCAGACACATCTACGGAGTGGCAATGCTCCGCCTCCAGTGGCGATGAAATACTTGAAGAAGAGTAAGAATTGGAATTGACCCAACTGAAATATAAGGAAAATAATTATATTTATGTTTCTTTTCCGGGACCAAAACGACTACACAAATATGTCTGCGTAATTCAGGAAGTAATTTCCGATAATGAGGCTGAAGTTGTTGCTATGAAAAAATGCGAAGATGGCTCTAGTTTTCGACTAAATGAAAATGATGTGAGCGTTATACAGTGTACCCAAATAATTAAAAAACTAAACTTTCCCAAAATTATCTCTTCCGGGGACCGACTAAAATATTTTTTTGATGAAGAACTAATCGTGGATGGTTAATTATTTATTGTGTGTGGTCTTCTATTTTTGTTTTGCCGTTTTCTATAAGTTATATATGTTTGTATGCAGTTTTGTTAATAATTTACATATATTTGTATTCGTGTCAATCTTTAGATCAAACTCTGTCAACTTTTAGCAATATTGTATTGTATTTAAAAAGTTTATGATAAAAATATTTAATGATACTCTTACCACTTATTTCTGTAAATCTTATTTACTTAAAGATACAAGTATCATGTTCAAATAAGTATATTTTACCTATATTCGAAATTTTACAAATTACAAAACGTGTCAACTTTTAGATAAAAAAGGTGCCAACCTTTAGAATTTTCATTATTTTTGAGTGTCAACTTTTAGCATATTTACACATTCTCATTTTTCTAAAATTATATTTCAACATATTGTAGGAAATGGCTTATTTCTTGTTGGAAACTACACCAAAAGGGTAGTACTAACATTTGTATATTTGTAAAAGGCTTAAAATTCAAAATTTATAATGATTATGAACAAAATATTGCACAGCTGTCCTTAATGTGTCAACCTTTAGTTGTTTTACCTTATGTTTAAAAAATTACAACGTAAAATCAATTGAAACCATCTTACCTTAACAAATGCAGTGTCCCAATAGTTATAAATTTGTGTGGAAATCTTTGTAAATAATTTATATAATTAAGACATATATCTAACATAGTCTAAACTTAAAATTTCTAAATTACAAATAAATAAATAATAAATAAATTATCTTTTGTCTTGTTGAATGTATATGTTTTAAAAAAGTGTTTATATTTATAAAAATATGCTTAATGTTTATTTAAAAATACATAACATTTTTACTTTATCATAAATTAAACAACCCTAAATCTGAATAAACTAATTGATTAATAACTGAAATCTTTATTTAGATAAACAACATTATCATAAAGTCACGTGGAAATGACGTATTGTGATTTCTGAAACAATGCTTCTACTGATGAATAAATTAAGTATTGGACAGAACATTTTCAAAATAGAAAAACGTATTAAATCAGAATCTATAAGACAACAATCGAAACTAAGTAGCATGCGTCTCTCTGTCGCGTAAAAGTTGTTTCAATCTGGATAACGACAAAAGGACATACTGAAAAACCAACAAAAACTAAAAAAAGCAAATTCACTGTTTTTCCGAAAAATTGCATTCGAATGCGCATATAATACGAAACGCCTTTTCCGAGATATATCGAAAATTATGAAGAATTATTCGAAAAAATCGAGTTCGATACTTAAAAACAGCTTCCCTCTATAAAATATAGCTTCGAAGCGGTTGCAGGGTTTTTTTGGTGAGGTAAAGGAATTTCTCGTATAATTATTTCCTGCAAAACGTGTGAAAGTTATTTCCGAAGGTCCAAACGTATCACAAAAACATTCTAGAGACCGAAGCGAAGCAATCAAGGGGCAGTTGGGATTTGTAGAGTATGATACAGACATTTCAAAAAGTTTTCGGACCATCAACTTTAACTTTTCGCTAACTGAAACTTTAATAACTAACGAATCCTAAGGTCAAATATTAAAATGGTTTTATATACCATGTCGTCGTTCCGAAGAAGGTTGTGGTCGAACGTACTTCATTATAGTTATTTAATATCAAAGTAGATTGATTATATTTATTGCATTTTATAATGTATTTATTTATGAATACTCCATAAGTATATTTGTGTAACCACTCATATAATGTTATGAATGCATTTTACCTATTGCGTTTTAACGTTCAATTACGGAAAGTTTTATGTTACATGTTATTTATATTACTCCGTAATGTATACACCGTTTCACCCCAAATTAACTGGGGTTCAGACATTTATGTCTTAAATACTTAATGTTCAATATTAATGCAATCGCTATTCCAATTTTTGAGTTATTGCGAGCGAAAGAATAATCAAGTCTACTACACCTCTTCCTCCTGCTCTGCAACTCCACCACCACCAAAAATCACTGGCGTATTGACATTTAGGTCATACATATATAAAATTTGAATGCATCGCTTTTCAATTTTTTGAGATATTGTAAACGAAACGTTCACCGCAGACGTACGCAAGTAGACACTTTTGACATTTTTCAAAAAGCACTTTTTTTAACTCGCGGGTCCTCAAAACGAATATGCTTAGGGTAATAAAAATTTTAAAGGTTTCCTTCAAAAATTTCTTACTACTAAGCCTTTTTGTAAAGTATTCACTACATTTCCTATACAACAGAGACATCATCATACTTGGTCATCAACTTAGTAGTGTTCGTTTAAAATACTTATTTTATTTTCCCAGATTTTTTCCTTCATTCGAGGTTTTTTATCGACGTAATTGGAAGATTACTCTGAATCATCCAGACTAACATTTAATTTTTTGATTCTGACGATGAACTTCTTTGTTGCCGCATTTAACCTTAAATCTATCTAATCAGCGAGAACTCAATCTAAACAACCAACATGAAGAGGTTTTTTTTATTATTTTAACGATGTCATTTGTAAAAACTACTTTAAATAACGTTGTGCTTGGGGAATTATTAGTATCAAGGTAAACTTTCTGTGTGTATTCCTTTAATACGAATGGGTCCCCAAAATGGTCTATGCTTCTATGCGTTATTGTCCTCGTATTCCTCTATCGCCACCTTGTCAAATGGTTCTGTAAAGATATTAACGTTTGATGCGTCGAGAATTTTTTCTCAACTTTATCATCGACTAACTCGTCTTCATCTTCGTTATCACAGTTTGGTTCTTGATCGCAGTTGGAAGTGTCAATCTACTTGTACCCTTCTTTGATACCATATATGGCAGTTGTAATACCCATATTTTCAGCAGTACATATAGCGTCAGTCTGCGACATTAAGACCACGGTTTTTATATCTATATGAACCCTTAAGTTCATTTTTGCATCTTCTAATTTGAATCCAATCTAACCCATTGAGAATGTTCAACATGCTGAAGAGTTATTCGCAAAGCTGTCATAAGACAAGGGAAAAACATGTTCGCGGACAAATGATAATAATGCCAAAGTACAAAATAGTCGCTGAACTATCTGGACAAAATTATCTATAATATAAATGATCACTGGAAGCGACACAATCTCCAAACGATAATGATTTGCCTGGTTTAATTAATTGAGTACTTAGCTTAATTCCAATTTTGTAGTATCTTGTATACATATTACTTTAGGGTTAAGCTCATTATGTAACCACTGTCATCCATCAACATTTTGTGTAGAAGTTAACTTGATAACATACTTCATCACCTTTAATAGACGTATACCGCCATCTGATTTTTTTTTTTGCCAATTTTATAGTGATTTTCTATCTTTAAAGGACGTTATTAGATGAGAATCTGTTATCTTGACCATAAAGACTATAACAAGATGATAAACTTTTGGGTATTTGAGGTTGAGCAATCAGTGCATAGGTGTAGTCAGCATTGTTCTCTTCTTGAAATTGTCTTTGAATTTCGTAGATGAAATTCCCTAATTTTGCAAATTTTGTAAAAAAAAAGCTTACATGCTTACTTGAAGTCGACAATAGTGTCGGTAGGTGAACAATACTGGATACTAGATTTGAAAAATTGTGCTTTCGCAAATGTTCACCGAGTTGCTTAATTCTTAGAATACCCTCCTCAACGGTAAAATCTTAAAACAATTTTCGAATTTCATAAAGTAGACGACCGCCGATAATAAACAAGCACAAAGCTTCTTCTTATTTAATAAAACTCACAACACTTGTACAAAACCGAGAAGATATTATGAAACCAACACAAACTTTGCTTTCTTAGTAATGAAACGAAAGTCGATCACTTTTACATATCCACGACATACGTTGTGGAACGAATATTTCCGATTTCGGAAGTGTAAATTTCCTCGGATCGCGTTGAATCTCGCCAGAATGCGTTAGGTTTTCTCGGAATGCTACGAATCTCATACAATTTAATTGGATAGCCTCGAATTTTATTGTACTGGGTGTCCCACATAAGATCCTCTATCCCCTATCTCGAAAGGTATTCTGTTTTGGAAAAAAAGTTAAATACAAAGTGTTATATTATATTCCTTTCATGCATACAGGGTGCTCAGTTTTTCATGGTAAGTAATCAACTCTTAAAAATTAAACGGGACACCCTGTATATTATTTTGGATATGGACTCCTCAAAAAAAATAAGGGTAACTTTTAATAAGATATTATATAGCTTCTCTCGTCGTTTCGCATAAAAACGTATTTATTTAACGTAGCAGGAATGTAAGTATATCATATTTGGTGAATCTGCCATTTTTATATTACAGACAATACCACAATATATATTCTAGTTGTTTACTTTGGCTACAAATTACACAGGGTGATGTCAGAAATCCGATCGGGATATATAAAATCACCTATAAGTCGATAATTTTAAATGGGACACCCTGTATATCATTACCGATTTCGATTGTTCACAAAAAATTAAGGCAACTTTGTATAAAATAGCCTATACCCATCTCTATCCGTTTAGAAAATATTCGCTATGAAAAAAATAAATAAAACGGCTATTAAATCCTAAACGACGAGAGATAGCTATATAATATCTTATTGAAAGTCACGCTTATTTTTTTTTATGAGGAATCCATATCCAAAATAATATACAGGGTGTCCTATTTAATTTTTAAGAGTTGATTCCCGACCATGAAAAACTGAGCACTTTGTATTTAACTTTTTTTCCTAAACAGAATATCTTTCGAGATAAGGGGATAAAGGATCTTATGTGGGACACCTTGTACTTCTTAAGATTCCTTCGAATTTCCTGTAATCTCCTACCTTCGAGACAGAAAATCTTCTCCATAACCCACCACCCTTCGGTTACAGCTGACTGTGTCCCGATAATAATGGACAAAGACAACATTTCTAAATAAAGTTAGGGATATTTTATTTCATGATACACAATACATTTTTTCTTTTTAGTGCAAGAAAATTATCCTATTAGAAAGTTTTCCTACATTTCGCAATATCATTAGCACATAGTTTATTTAATTCTTTAAATCAATATTGGCCATGCTAAATATTGTGTAATAGTTCCACTCATTTGCACCTATTTCATTAGGCCAGGGCCAAATCTATCGGTTTAAAAATAACAATATAATATACATCTACACCAAACTGTTTTTATTGTAAAGTGGTGATATCACTTTAATTTTTAAAAGTATTTGATGTCGTATGGTATCGTTATTTGTTTCACAGTTCACCTTCTCAAAAATTAATGCAAACCAGGAAAAAGTCATGTCTAAACAGTTATTTGTATCAATGAACCACAAATGATTGCAAGTATGAGCAGAATTACAGGCTGAGGCGTTAGCCAAGGCCTGCAAGTGCGAATACGCGCAAATGTATCGTTTCTGGATGTGTGATATACAGTTGTGCTAATGTTATTTACTCATTAAACATATTTTAGAAAATCTTTTTGCGGGCGCCATCATATTGATGATGGCAACACCGTACAAAAACGTTTCAAATGGCACGATATTTGTCAGCAAATGTTTTTTTTTATGGGAAACCTACGTTACCAAACTTAAATTTTTAACATTTTACCGGTGTAATCCTGAAACAATTGTTTTCTGGAGGATTTTGAGTACTGGGCAGTTATTTTGTCACATGTACATACAGCGGGATAATTACTGCATTGTGCACATTACTAGCGGCTATTCAGACAAATGCTTGGGACCGTAACTGTTTTTGTTTCGACCCTATATTAACTACACTTATCGTTGATCTAGCTAGGGCAGGTATAATAAATGTCATGGTTGGAATCCACGATTACGGCTGAAGGATCTAGCAAAACTCAAGACTCGGAAACAGTGGCGTTGCCAGATTACTGTGCGGACAGTCTTTTGTCATCCCCCTGACCTCTTGTAGCATCCGCACCTCTAACTAGTTCATACCAAACTCACAACTCACACCAGTAAATTCATAGGTTTGTTGCATTATTATTCTCAATTTAACTACAGCTACATTGAAAGATTTCTTAAATTTTCTACGACACTAAAAACATAAAATAAGCACTTTGAACACATCTCTTAATCACAAATACTGGGCCTTCTGTTTGACTCAGCTCCTGTGCATCTGATTATTGATTTTATAAAACGTTCAATAAAATAAAATAAAAAAATTTCATATTGAAGAGAAAAGTTATATGTCATGAAAACATTACAATGACCGTAGAAAAATTAAAATTAAACACTCCTCTTGACGTGGAACCTGGTGCGGAGCCGCACCCCCATAGCGACGCCAATGCTCGGAAAAGGAATTGAAATGCGTAGCTTTTCCGTTCTGTTTTAAATAAATCACATTTACATACTTACGTATTTTTGAATTAAAACAAATGATTCTATTTAAATGAGTTAATTTTTTTACTGTTAATCCTCATAACTTGCATAATTATAATAGGTAAACGAGTAGCTAGAGGTCACATTAGCTGGTAAAAAATATAACTTTATTGTAATAAAATTGATAAAGGATTGAGCTAAAAATACTTTCAATATTTAGCAAAAGAATAACTTGCTGAAAATATATTGAGAGTACAATGTCAATACGAGTAATAACGATGGAATTAATAAATGGCGAGCAAATTACTCGAATAGTGAAAAATTCAAAAATCTACAAATTAGACAGTTTAAAGAATTAAAAAAAAGAAAATACATAAATGTGATAAACCGAAACACTTTGTATACAATCTTAATTAACTTTATTAGCAAACTTAAACTTTAATGACTCAAGACCATAATTTTTATTACTAAAACAGTCTCTAACTCAGTTTGTGGCTATTAAATATAATTATAGCACGTAATATTAATTATTTTGTAAAACATTAAAATTTAACAATGCATTTTATTATATATCACAAATATATTAAAAAAAGGCGTACCAATTCTGAATACAAAAAGATGTACAGTACGTTTTGGATTTCCTACGTTGGAAGTGGTTCTTTACAAGAAAAACATTGAATCAGTTTTCTACTTTAAGTATCACTCATTGATATTACCAAAAGTGGCTAAAATATAATGTTTCTTCCAGTGATATTTTTCAGAGCAAATAGTTGTACTTGTTCCAAGTCGAACCAACCACGGGATTGGAGATTACTTACACACATCTTGTTATTCCTTGACCTTTCTGCAATTTGTATCCAATTGTTTCTGTTCATTACTCCTCCGATTATATTCTCGTTCCACTATCTGAACAAACGTATTTTCTTCCATAGGCGTTATTTTCCAATATATCATTCTCACTCAGCATTAGGCTCCAAAACTGTTTTAGTTCTAAATGATATATCGTTGCATTAATTCAAATTCATACCGAGGTGGTAGCTCAGTGATAACACGATCTGCTTAGTATTCGGGAGGTAATGGGTTCGATTCCCGCTCCTGTTTACCCTGTATGAGGTTATTTCAAGAGTTTTTGCAATACACATACAGCGGCATGATCACTGCGTATATGCGCATCATGTGCGGCTATTTAGGCGAATGTTGGAGTAGTAACTTCCCCCTCAGAATTCGAACTCCGTTCCTTCCGATCCCATCCTGATCACACCCATCTCCTTAGTCCCACCATGCATACATACTTAACGTATGTATATATGTGGGGAATCCATCATTGGGAAGGAATAAAACACGTTGTCTATTCCTTTTCACATTCACAATGTTGCCTCAGCATTAACCTCAATTTATGTTCACTAGCAGTGTGAACAATGTAATACGAAACCTCTGGTTATTGCACACATGTGCAAGTTAAATATCTTAGATGCCCACTTTCAATTCCTATTATGTTGCAAACACGCTGTTAATAAAGCTACCATCTACGACTGTAGACTATGTAAATCTTCTTTCCTCTCTTAATTTTTAGGCGTTCCGAAGGTGGTACTAAGAAATACAAGTCCTAGTCACTAATTTACATGATTCATACACCTAAGCCAAATAGACGTCTTTTCTTCTGGTAGTGTCAATAATAAACAGTTAATTTAATAAACAAAATAAAGTTAACAAACAACACGTCGGCTTGGCGCGGTGATTGTCTATTAATAAAACTAGAGCAACCGAATTTTTTAACTTACCGCGGAGGCCGCTACATCTTAGTATGACAGAGCTTCTCTCCTTTACGCAAGATGCAGTAGTCAGAAATTGTGATACACACTATTCAATCGTCCGATTATTAAGATGTTCATGATGTTGCTCCAAATTGTTGTGGACCATGAGTTATTTGTTAAATACACCTCCATGGCGCACGAAGCTCTGAACTCCTTAAAACCATTATTACAAAAGGCAGTCCTTTTTCAGTACAGGACCCATACTTTGTTAATGCGGTCATAGCGACGCCGCGTGATTCAAATTACGTGAAATCTGTACTAGCCCTTAATCCTCAAAATTCCACAAATAGTTTGGTCAATATGACCAGAATTTCATGAGATATTGCGATTATAACAATCACATGTACATTTAGCTTATTTAGTTTATTCCTGCTGTTGAACTTTAACATTTTACTCATTCTTCTGTTGAATATTACACGTATAATCAAGAGTACGGTTTATTTTAATATTTTTGCTTACACCATACTTTCTGTTCCGTCAAAGAGTGTAAAATTGTTGATTTTACGCAATTCGTGATATGGAGCCTAACAATACTATTGGTCGTGACTCTTCTCTCGGGTAGTGTAGGGGTTTTTGCCTCTGAGCTCCGGAGGTCTTGAAATATTGCATCGAAAAATGTCCTTGTACTGTAATACGGTCTGAGAAACAGGCTCCTCCAAATGAGAATGTAATAAAAACAAAAATTTGTTTGATTTGTCCACAATTTGTCAATGTCCACTCTCCAAGAAAAAGTTGATGGAAATAGATTTTTTTTCAGTAGTACTTCAAATGAAAAATTTTACAAACTAACTACGCCAATGGATTGTCACGATTTATCCACTTAAGTCCAGAAGTTTCTTTCATTTGTCCACCTTCCAAAAACAGGTTCGGTGATAATAATTAAAAAAATTTTAAAATCTTTATTTCCACATTTTTGGAAGGTGCACAAATAAAAAAAAATTGTGGACTTAATTGACAATCGATTACGGTAGTTTGTAAAATTTTTCATTTGGGGGTGGTAATGAAAATTTGACAAAAATATTTATTATCACCTAACTTTTTTCAGAAAGGTGCACAAACGAAAGAAATATGACGATAAAAGTTAAAAGGGAGACATGAAAGTGGTGACACGGCCTGCTTAGCATTCGGGAGGTAATGGATTCGATTCCCATTACAGTCTACCTTGTATGGGGTTTTATCAGGGGGTTTTCCTCATACACATGTAGCGGCATGGTCACTGCGTATATGCACACCATGTGTGGCTACTTAGGCGAATACTGGGGTAGTATTTCCCCCCTCAGAACGCTAACTCCGTTCCTTCCGATCCTATCCTGAAAACAATCATCCTTATCCCACCATGCATACATACGTAATGTATGTATGTATGCTGGGAATCCATGATTGTGGCTGAAGGAGCTCGGGAAGCTCGAGCAGCCCGCCCTCCCCCTTGGGAAGGGAATGAAATACGTGGCCCTTTCCTTTCCTTGTAGATGAAGGATATCACATCTACTTCATTTTTGCACAGAATATGACATTTAGAAGGATTTATTATTGATAAGATTGAAGGGAAGAGGATAAAGTGTCATTACTGTTCACGACATCAAACCCAGGTGATAAAAGGAGGATAAGGGATAGGGATTTAAGACTTGATGTTTACACGTTAGTCAAATTAAATGTGTGAACCTTAACAATTGAAATTATTTTCCGATCGACATAAAGGCTATTTTGGTTTCAATAGCGAAGTGTCATAAATTTTTTTACGGTTTGTTGACTTTTCATATAAACCATTAACGTAATACAATTATTTTTTGAAGAGTTTACGTAATTTAAAGGTTGGTTGATAAATATTCAGTAAATTAACATACACCTTCAATTACCAAAAATTTTTGCACATAATAAGAATTAAGAAGTATCTCATGTTTGGGAATTAAAGAAAAGGGATTATTAAATTATTCAATGTTTTAAAACGACTTCTAGATAGTACGTCAGCGAATATCACGATTATTAACCTTATTTTGAGTAAATGAAGATAAATATTGTTTCACCCATAACGATTATGCATTTACTTGCATAGCATTACCGGTTGTCAAATTAAATATTTTTAATACAGTTTTAAAATGAAGTCAATGTTGTATTGTTCACTGAGTAATAAAGAATTTATACATAAAGTGTACGAGGTAAATAAGAAGTTTTGTGAATTGTATATTTCACATAAATATTTATTGACTAGGTGACGCTGATACGAGAACTTTTGTAACCTTTTGCGTTATCCAAAATTTATTTAACAAGTGGTTGTTTACTATTTAGAATCTAATTAAATTGAATGAGTATATTCATAGTAATGTTGGGATTTAAAGCGAACACTGTAGGGACCATAAAGAAAGTGAAAGTGTTTGTAGTTTATCAACTTTTAATACCTCATGCAAACATTAGTTAGCGTTTCACATTTTCAAAATTTCATTGCATTGTGTATATCGACATTAATTACATTTATCAATGTTATTAACGCATATCCTAACCCATTTTATAAATTTAAAGTGGATTTTAAGAATGTTTGCGTTGAACCTAGTTACTTACCGAATGAGTCTATATTTTCATTTCTGTGATCAGTCAGGACCTCTCACATATCGCCCAAGGACACTTCATCGACAAATTCTGTTCACATTGGTGCAAACAAAACTGAAACAAAATAACGTTTTTGGAGCTACTACCACGCGCAATATTCGACGAGTTCAGTCGGCAAATCGCTTATTTTATGAGTATACGCGACGCCTATTGCGAATTGGTCGTGTAACATATTTTCCGTTGTCAATGACGAAATCATAAAAAATGTGAGGGTACGTCAACAAATTAGAAAAATTTGGGTTTTCGGTGAATCTCTCGAAAACCAATTTCGGTCTTCACTAAGTCAAAAACACTAGAGCGAATTTGTAGTCGCTAACACAAATGTTGCAAGAGCGTCTTCCTACAAATGTCGAGGACCGTGGTCCTGCTAGAAGCGCGTTGCTTAAGATGAGAAGAAAAGTATTTAAATGTTAAGATGTTTCTCACCTGAATGTACAGCGTAGAAGGGTGGACACGAAAAAATACGTATATTAAGAATATCGAAGCATTCGAAATATGTCCTATCGATTAGGGCTGAGGATATCATTGATGGATAAAATTACAAACAAGTGGTAAATTAACCGTCTTACAGTAACAAGTACACTTCAAAATATACGTCTTGGGACGAGAGAGAAGCTCATTACAGTTATTATAGTAACATCGAGAAAGAAAAAAGCGTCGGAAGGCGACGTTTCCTGATTGCGTAATATAACTCTGGCTATACACTATCATCTTTCACCGTTAGCCTTCGACCGTTAGAGGGTGTTCTGATTTGTCATCTTCATGGCAGTTTAACAATATTTAATTTAATAATGATCTAGTTATTCTTTACTAAAATTGTATACCTATGTGAAGTTAGCCATAAATTTCATCCATAAATTTTTTTTCGTTTTTCCGAAAAATTTCAATAAAAACCTATACAAAATTAATAATCCAAAACATATTAAGAGGAATATTGATATAAATCACACATTTTCCACTTATTTAAAATTAAAAACTTATCGCGATCTCCTCGGTCAAGCGCATGAACAAATTCTTTATGGATGATATGTGGGACCACTTGTTTTTAAATTTTTTTGTCAAATCCTTGAAGAGTATTAATAATATTACATAACATATCCAAAAATTGGAATGTAATTATCGTTTATAAGATTAGAAAATGACTTTGAATTTGGATGTATTTCGGGATCAAAATTTAGTCAACGCGTATGCTGAAATTGTTTATGGATGACATGACTTTTTTTTTAATTTTTTTGTCAAATCCCGAAGATACATAATATCATAACATATCCAAAAATTAGGATGTAATTATTTTTTATAAGATCAGAAACTGACTTTGAATTTGGATGTATTTCGGGACCAATATTCAGTAAACGCGCATAAACAAATTGTTTATGGATGATATGTGGGAAAACTTTTTTTTTAATTTTTTTGTCAAGTCCTCGAAGAGTACATAATAATACATAACATATCCAAAAAGTCCAGAAAATGGCTTTGAATTTGGTGTATTTCGGGATCAAAATTCAGTAAACGCACATAAACAAATTGTTTATGGATGATATGTGGAACAACATTTTTTTAAATTTTTTTGTCAAGTTCTGGAAGAGTATCCAAAAATTAGGATGTAATTATTTTTTATAAGATCAGAAACTGACTTTGAATTTGGATGTATTTCGGGATCAATATTCAGTAAACGCGCATAAACTGCCTTTGGTCACAACAAAATTATAAAAAACAAAAACCGGATTTAGCCACAAAAAAAATACAAAAAACATTCATCCATAAACAATTTGAGCAAACGCATTGACTAAATTTGATCCCGAAATACATCCAAATTCAAAGTCACTTTCTGGACTTATAAAAAATAATTACATTCCAATTTTTGGATATGTAATGTATTATTATGTACTCTTCGAGGACTTGACAAAAAAATTTAAAAAAAAGTTGTCCCACATATCATCCATAAACAATTTGTTTATGCGCGTTTACTGAATATTGATCCCAAAATACATCCAAATTCAAAGTCATTTTCTGATCTTATAAAAATAATTACATCCTAATTTTTGGATATGTTATGTATGTACTCTTCGAGAATTTGACAAAAAACATTAAAAAAAAGCTGTCCCACATATCCATAAACGATTTGTTACTGCGTGTTTACTAAATTTCGGTTCCGAAAAACACCAAATTCAAAGTCACTTTCTGGACTTATAAAAAATAATTACATCCCAATTTTTGGATATGTAATGTATAATTATGTACTCTTCGAGGACTTGACAAAAAAATAAAAAAAAAAGTTGTCCCACATATCATCCATACACAATTTGTTCATGCGTGTTTACTAAATTTCAATTCCGAAAAACACCAAATTCAAAGCCACTTTCTGGACTTATAAAAAATAATTACATCCTAATTTTTGGATATGTTATGTTTTATTATGTACTCTTCGAGGATTTGACAAAAAAAATTTAAAAAAAGTTGTCCCACATATCATACATAAACAATTTGTTTATGCGCGGTTACTGAATATTGATCCCGAAATACATCCAAATTCAAAGTCATTTTCTGATCTTATAAAAAATAATTACATCCTAATTTTTGGATATGTTATGTATTATTATGTACTCTTCGAGGAATTGACAAAAAAATTAAGAAAAAAAGTTGTCCCACATATCATCCATAAACAATTTGTTTATGTGCGTTTACTGAATATTGATCCCGAAATACATCCAAATTCAAAGTCATTTTCTGATCTTATAAAAAATAATTACATCCTAATTTTTGGATATGTTATGTATTATTATGTACTCTTCGAGGATTTGACAAAAAAAATTTAAAAAAAGTTGTCCCACATATCATCCATAAACAATTTGTTTATGCGCGTTTACTGAATATTGATCCCGAAATACATCCAAATTCAAAGTTATTTTCTGATCTTATAAAAAATAATTACATCCTAATTTTTGGATATGTTATGTATTATTATGTACTCTTCCAGAACTTGACAAAAAAATTTAAAAAAAAGTTGTTCCACATATCATCCATAAACAATTTGTTTATGTGCGTTTACTGAATTTTGACCCTGAAATACACCAAATTCAAAGCCATTTTCTGGACTTATAAAAAATAATTACATCCCAATTTTTGGATATGTTATGTATTATTATGTACTCTTCGGGGATTTGACAAAAAAATTAAAAAAAAAGTTGTCCCACATGTCATCCATAAACAATTTGAGCATACGCGTTGTGTAAATTTTGATCCCGAAATACATCCAAATTCAAAGTCATTTTTTAATCTTATAAAAGATAATTACATCCCAATTTTTGGATATGTTATGTAATATTATGTACTCTTCAAGGATTTGGCAAAAAAATTTAAAAAAAAGTGATCCCACATATCATCCATAAAGAATTTGTTCATGCGCTTGACCGAGGAGATCGCGATAAGTTTTTAATTTTAAATAAGCGGAAAATGTGTGATTTATATCAATATTCCTCTTAATATGTTTTGGATTATTAATTTTTTATAGGTTTTTATCGAATGTTTTTGGAAAAACGAAAAAAAAATTTATGGGTGAAATTTATGGCTAACTTCACATAGGTAAATTGTATTCCAGGCTGAAGTTTACGTTTTTAATTTTTCACATCTTTAACAATTTTTGAAAGATAATGTTACTACTGACGAAGATAACCGTAGGTATAATCGGAACGTTTAAATATACAATACACAATATACAATACAATATACACCATATAAAAAACCCCCAAAAAACATTATTTTAATTCATGTGTAATAATGGTGAAAGTTTACATTTTGATAAAAACGAGGACGCTTACAAAGTTTTAATGGATCATATAAAACAGTTGAATCCGGAAATTAGAAAAAACGATGTGGCGGAAAAAATTAATTCTCTCAGAAGTAGTTTTCGAAAATATTTTAAGAAAGTTTTAGCGTCGACAAAAAGTGGCTCTGGAATTTATATTTAAAAACCAAACCTTTTCGTATTACTGTAGGAAATGATATTGCAGAAAAGGACCCTGTCTGTATGTTTTATTTTTCATCAGGATACTTTTCTGCTTTACACATGATATTGTTTATTTAGAGTGGAAGATGACGATGCTGATGTCGACAAAAGCAAAGCCAATAATCATGATGAATTAACAAGTCCACTGATGACTCCAGCATCATTATCTGAAGGAAGTTCTAGTGTTTCTAGAAAAAAGCAAAAGTTAAAAAACAAAATCTATCGGGAAGAGGTCAAAAGTGACCAAATTCTAGCTCTTGTAGAACAAAAACTGCAGTCTTCGATGATGATGAATTTGATAGCATTGACAAAAATGTTGCCGAAAAACTTCGAAAGATCGAGCCAACCATGAAAATTTATGCTGAAAGACTTATTAATGGTGCTCTTTTCGAAGTACGATTTGGGACGCTAAAAAGAAAATGTTCTCTAAATATTTCTTTATATGAACTGAACTGATGCTGAATAAATTTTTATTTACCTGACAATGTGTAGTCATTTCGAATCTGCTCGAGGGCAGGCCAACCTTAGAGCCAATCTGCATGTGTGTACGGTGCTTAAGGCGCATGGCCATTAATTGATCACGTTTAATAGATAACATTTGACCATCATTGACAGTTATGCCTCACTGGGGAACCAAATTTTTTATAAAAATATTTGGTTCGTTGAAGTCCTAAATACCATTTACTGTTTTAGGAAGACCCAAACTTGACTACAAATAAATAGTTATCCATTTTGAATTCAAAATGTATTATTTAAAAAATAAAATCTTTTTGGATATTCTTATGCTGTCCATAATTTGAGAAATTACCTTATTCTTTCTGTTTCGATAAGTACGGTAATTTTTGTTTTGGCAGAAAGTAAAATTTTGAAATGCATTAAGGAAACGACAATGTGGCTTTGCTTTGCACACACACATGGTGCGTTGAGATCGGGAAAAGTTGTTCAATCATTGTCAAAGTTTATAGAATTGCTCTACAATCGCTGGATAATTGCAACAATCATATAAAATTGCTATAATTGCTAGAAAGGGATGAAAAATCGCCACAACTGCTGAACAATCACCTGGACCTATACACCAAAATTACGAAGTGGTTTACCCCTCGGTGCGAGTTATTAGAAACCTCTATAAGAACTTCGTGAACCCATTCACAGTCGAAAAAGAGAATTCTTGAAATCTAACGGATCTTGAAAAAGGAAACTAATACGTCAAAATAAATCTTGTTCCAATTGACGATGTGGGTATGATCAGAAAGGGTGATTGTAAACACTGTATACAACTACGTTTGAAATGAGCACTGGCGACAAGGTTGCTGTCGTTAGGTCTGTGATTTGTGCGTTTACATTTACCCCTCAAAAAACCACAATGCGGCAATTGTGAACACAGATTAGAATTGTAAACACCTACAGTTACCTGCCAATTGTCTTACCATTACACTGTCCCCTCGTACAGCCCTGAAGATTTGACCAGAGTGGTAGCAGATGTTGAAAACAAAAATAAAACTTACTAAAACTAAAGAAGTCATCTATGACAGAATTAAAGGACGCAAAATAAATTCACAGGATGGGAGCAGGGAGAACAGCATTACCTGTTAAAATTGAAGCCGAACTTGAAAACTGTGTGAAGGCCAAAGCAAGAATAGGACTTTCCTGCAATAACGACGATGTGAAAGCCATAATCGCGGACTATGTGAAAGCACATAACTTGCACACTCAGTTCAAGAAAGGTTTCACCGGTGACGACTGGTACTATGGATTTACGAAAAGGAACCTAAGGTGGTCATTAGAAAAACCAGAATACCTCCGAAAATGTCGTCAGGACGCTAGAAAACCAGATATCGTTTACAATTTCTAGGAAGAGCTGAAGGAAGATTTGGATAGATGCGAAGTGTCATGTCCGGAAAAAGCTACTTGTATATTCAATTGCGACAAAACTGGGTTTGCTCTGATCCCCGGAAACTGAAGGCTATTGGAGAAAAATGCATTCTATTAGCTAGAGCCTTTGGCGGAGCCGGGCGCCCCACGTAGCATCTTCTAGTGCATGAATGGAGGAGTTGGTGATGGTGATGTGACAAAGTAAACGGTTTTTAAGAAATATGCCTGATCAACTGATCAAGGAGCCATTCAAACTTCCTACCAATTTATCGGTTAAGCTACAGCCACTTGACAAAACTGTCTTTAAATCAGTGAAGGATAAGTGGAACAAAAGTTTAATTGAATGCGCCAAACAGCAACTGGAGAGGTTAGGAGTTGTCTGGAAGGCCTCTATGAAACCAGAGAATATCAAGGGATTTCGATCCACCGGATCCAACACAGATTACAGAACCTTTATTTGATACTATAGAGTTAAATGTCAGCAAGGATCCTTTACCGTTGAATTCAGATTTATTTGAAGAAACGGTTTCCTCATCACATTCACATCCCATAGTTCTTGCAGACCATGGAGGTACACCTGCTCTTGCAACTGAGAACGTAAGTAATCTTCCAGTGTATTGGCCTTTTACTATGACTGTGAGGTATTAAGCACAGAAGAAGTATTTGCAAAAAAGAAATAATTAAAAGAAAACAAAACCTACAAAAAGGGAAATCACAACAAGAAAACTAGAACAGAACATAAAGACGATAAGGCTCACTATCCTCAGTAAGATTAGATATGTCAGAACGAATCATATGATAATACAGAGGATTGCGTCCAAAGTATTATCATAGAATCAACTCCTGATTTTCTTCATGAAACTTAGGTATCACTCAGGTTTCACAGTTTGAACATTTTGTTACTGGATTTCTGGAGAGGCTACAGGAAGAAAACCCATTATAAACATGTACGCCGCGTTAATGAAGTTTATAGTGATGAAGGGGAACTTGTTAACCAGGAACATCGATCACACTTCCACTACATTGTGCATAATCCAGAAGGATGTATAAAGCACCACAATCGAAATGGTTGTTGTCATTGTGCCGGATCCAGTGACTAAGAAAGACAATGAGGGCGTTTTCGTAGTTTTTCTCAGCCGAGTTAGCGTTCCAGTGGTGTAGGGGTAAGTTGTTCTATTATTAATGCTAATAAGGCATATTTCAAGGTTTACTATTCATGCTTTTTCTGAATAAACTGCAATAGTTGGGGTAATTGTAAATATGAGCAAATACTTCTGAACACGCACGCCCGCACGCACGCACGCGCACGCCCACGCCCGCGCACGCGCACGCGCACGCACACGCACACACACAGTGCGTGCGTGCGTGTGTGCGTGGTGTGTGTGTGTGTGTGTGTGTGTGATGTGTGTGTG
Source organism: Vesta saturnalis (assembly GCA_036346205.1). Classification (NCBI taxonomy): domain Eukaryota; kingdom Metazoa; phylum Arthropoda; class Insecta; order Coleoptera; family Lampyridae; genus Vesta; species Vesta saturnalis. Next base: position 680,890 of record JARFJB010002347.1, on the reverse strand, counting down.
TGTGTGTGTGGCGTGTGCGTGTGGCGTGTGACGTGTGGCGTGTGTGTGTGTGTGTGTGTGTGTGTGTGTGTGTGTGTGTGTGTGTGTGTGTGTGTGTGCGTGTGCGTGTGCGTGTGCGTGTGCGTGTGCGTGTGCGTGCGCGTGTGCGTGTTCGTGTGCGTGTGTGTGTTTGGGTTTAATTATGTAAAATTACATCATAGGTCAAGTTGGTCGTGAACGGACGTGTTTTAAGTATCCTCCGACTTCTACCTGCGGTTAGTGAAACACTTGCGCGTTAATGAAAATGACAATAGTTAAACCAATAATTAGTGCATTACTAGGGTGAGTTTTTGAACAAATTATTAGCCAGCGGTATGAATATTAATAAACAAATAAAAACATTATTCTAATTTAGGAGAATTTTATCGTGTGAAATAACTATGGATACACAAAAAGAAAAAATTGCGAAAACATGATTATAGCATTTCTATGCAAATCCTGGGAAATTAAGGTTACTTTTAAACCCATGTCAGGTATGTTTGTTAAAACTCATAAATCATAAGGTAAACGTGAAAGTACAAACACTCCATTTGTCTAGGTTTTAATTCAAACACGTACATTTTTATAATTACAATAATTGCTAAATCAAATTCTAAATTTGAATTAATAATAAACAAATAATAATAGAACCAGTAGAATGTTAGTACGTATCAAACGGCTTATAGAAAAAAGGCACGCAAATAGTATTTAGGATCACGATAGCATTGAAGTTCTACGAAATAAAAAACACGGTTCCTTTTAACGAATGTTACAACTTATATCATCGTAATGTAAACTAAAAGCACAAATTCTCAAACACGTAAACATTTTGCAATAACAAAAAATAGAGAACAAATGAAGTCGCATATTCTATCATCCCACGGTACCGCGGGGTATATAAAACAATCATAAGTACGTATTTGTAACACTAGTATAAAAATTCAAAACATGCCGGACGTGATTCAAAAAACAAAAAATGTACAGCTTAAGATCGAAGTAAGCGGCCAGTTTCTACTTAATATTATATAACTGCTATAAATCCCCTTTCTATAACAATACACAAACATAATCATTGTCATAAGAATTTGTTTCATTAGCTGTAATGATAAAAATAAATAACTAGACCAAATCCGTAAAAAAATAAATATTAAATTAAATAAATAACTCTTAACTCGGAAATCGAAATTAAAAATAATTAATTCATTTGCTCGCAAATAAATTACGGGTCGGGGCAGTAGACAAATGTCCGATGGTAGGACGATACCGTTAGTAGGGAATGCTACATCGTCCGGGATACGATTTGGCTAGTAATCGGTCTAACCGCTATGGTGTTACACAAGAGAACAATTGCCTCGGATCGACCTGGCTACAAGGGGCGGCCAATGTCGAAAAAGACAGGCCCCATTGCTGACGACCATGCAAGGAATGAAGGGCTAGTCGGTACGTGGAACGTTAAAGGTATGCATGATAAAGAATTTGAAATTGCGAATGTAATGTACGAAATGCACCTTGATATTCTGCGTGTATTGGAGACAAAGCGCAAAGGAAAGGTTGCCATGGAGATTGAGGATGGCAGCTTAGCACTATGGTCAGGAGTTGAGACTGAAGTTTATGGTGCAAAAGGAGTTGGGGTGATCGTAAGTGAAAGAGCGAAAAGAGTACGAATTGGTGTCTCTCCGGGTAATGTGGGTTAGGATGAAAGTGCAGTTTCGAAGAATTTTTCTTATGGCATGCTATACACCGGTGAATGGAGAAAGAGACCAAGAGTGTGAGAACTTCTGGAATGATGTAGAGAACGTGTTGAACCTATGTAAACCAAACGAAAGAGTCATATGAACGGATGCGTTCTAAGAAAGTTCGGAGACCAAAGGGTCAATGAGAATGGTGAACGCCTGGTGAACACATGTGTGAAGAGAAGCCTGTTTTTATCCAATACGTGGTTTAAACATAAAAATGTGCATATGTATGCATGGCAAAGACGTGAATCTAAAAGTATGATAGACTTGATAGTGTATGATGAACGGCTTAGAAACCTGGTGAAAGACACAAAAGTAATGCGCGGATCGGAGTGTAGATCGGGCCACTTTTTGGTTGTATCGAGTGGGTTTAGAGAAAAAGTGGGTCTGGTGAACGAAAGCAAACGTAGTACGAACGTCCAGAATTAGGTCCAGAATTAGGTAATAGATAAAGGCACGAGAATGAAATACGCAGATGCTGTGGGTAAAGAGTTGACTGTGAATGAAACCGTGTGGAACGAACAAATAAAAGACACTGACGTTGAAAGTGTATGGATAAGCTGGAAAAACTGTGTTGTCAATTGTGCCGTGCGGATATGTGGAAGAGCGACTGCAGGTAAGACGGAAAGAATGTGCTTGGTGGAATGAATCGGTAGTGTGTAAGAAAAAATATGCGTACATGGCAATGATTGCTGCAAAAAATGAGACTGAGAAAAAGCGATTGTATGAGGTGTACAGATTAAGAAACAAAGAAGCGAAGGAGGCAGTGAGAATAAGTGAAGTGGGTCAAAAATACAAAACGTCGGCCAAAACAGAACGCTGCAGGAGTGATGAATACAAGTAACGAAATAGTATGGGACGATTGTGAAGTGAGAAGAATATTTCGGAGAGCTGTACAATAGTGAGGAAAGTAAGATTGAAGGGTTCAATAAGGAGAATGTAGAAGGAATGGTAAATGAAACTGAGAAGGATATTGGGATAAACGAGGTAGAGAACATGGTGGGAAGGTTGAAAAACGGCAAAGGAGCAGGCGTAGATGAAATCACTGGTGCAATGCTGAAGTATGGAAGTTCAAAGCTTATACGAAGATTGTGTGAATTATTCAATGTATGCCTTAAGTGTGGAAAAGTGCCGAGTGATTGCAAGAGCGCGATCATTGTACCACTGCATAAGGGTAAGGGAAAAAGAGCGATTGTAAGAACTACAGAGGAGTTTGCTCAGTATACCTGGTACAGTATTCGGAAGAATACTGATTGATAAAGTACGAGAAACTACACAAACGAAGGTTTGGGACATGCAGGGTGGCTTCATGTCAGGGAGAGGATGTGTTGATCAGATGGTTGCTCTCCAGCAGGTGATCGAAAAGTGTTGAAGTGTAAAAAGGAAGCTGTACTGTGCGTTTGTAGATCTGGAGAAAGCATACGACAGAATGAATAGTCAAAAATCTGTGGGAAATATTAAATGAATACGGCGTAACTAAAGGTCTAATAAACAGTATAAGGGCAGTATACAACGGTATCCGGGCATGTGTTAGGGTGAGAGGAGGTGTGATTGAATACTTTAATATCGAGCAAGAAGTGCAACAAGGCTGTGTGATGTCCCCCGTGGTTGTTCAATGTATACATGGATAAATGTATTAGGCAAGCATATACCGATACAAATGGTGTAATGATTGGTGACGTAAATGTACGTTCTGGTGTATGCAGATGACACAGTCCTATTAAGTGACAGCGCGGATGAGCTACAAACCCCGAGGAAGTTTGATACAGTCTGTGAGAGCATGGACAGGAAGGGTGTCTACTGCATGGACGGAGTATTTCTCCTTAACTATTAGAGATATCAAAACCAATATTGGTGTGGTAATACACGATCATTTGACCTACATTCTAAAAATATTTACGTATATACAGAGTGATTGACAAAAATACGCCAACCCAAACCTGTTTTTTTTTAATGGAACACTCTGTACATCTTTTACATTCAATGTTACATTTAGAATAAAAGTATAGAAATTTGTATCTGTATCACTAACCGTTCTGCGGATATCGTCACTTTACTAACAACCACGATGCGAGCGTTGTCACCATGATTTTGTAGATCTGTTTATACCACCGACTATTAATAATAGTCTACTAACAAACAAACTGGAAAATTGTTCGAAAACATGTAAAACTATACAGAATGATTAACTTACGCGAAATGTAATTTTTCTCAATTTTTTCAAATGCAACACCCTGTATATTTTTTCACATTTCGATTCCCCGTGAAAAGTAGATACTAACTGATAAGTTTCATAGCCATAAGACGGATCCTTCCTGAGATATTGTATTGCTGTATTTGAAAATATTGACATACAGAAGAACAAATAAAACGAAATCCATAGCAAATAAGAAAATACGAATGGCAAATAAATTCTTTAACTGATAAGAAAACTTAATTAATAACTAAATAATAAAATGATTCTCTACATACACCTAAAAATAAGAACAAGTAAACATAAACGAATAAAACCATAAATTCAAATTAAATGTTCAAAATGCTGACCACGCCTAGCTAAACACTTTGCAATTCACTCGGTATACGAAAAATTCACTAGCAACAACATTAGAGGCGAAATGGATTGAAACGCAGCTCTAATTCTATTTTCCATATCTTCGCTTGTGGTGAGAGGATGCTGGTTTAACGTAGCCCCAAAGGAAGAAATCAAGGGGCGTAAGATGCGGTGATCTGGCTGGCCAGTTTTGCACACCACCTCGTCCTATCGGGTAATTTCTTTCGAGATATTGCCTAACGTTGATTGTATCGTACGAATATTATCTACCTCGATATTTTCCAAAAACTAAATATCTTTTTCCAGTAAGACTCCCATCAAAGAAAAAAGGACCAACCACATTAAAATTGATTATACCACCCCACACATTAACTGACCATCGATGCTGGTGATCAACAACTCTTAAGATGTGTGGATTAGTATCTGAATAGTGATGATTGCCATTATTGTGAAAAGTTGCCTCATCCGTAAATAGAATGTTATTAACAAACTTGGGTTCTTGATTGACTTTAGTAGTTATCCATTGGCAGAAAGATTCACGATTTTGAAAATCTATTTCACTTCAAGCTTGATGTTGCTCGATACGATAAGGATGCAATTGGTTTTTTTTAATAAAGCTGCGAACTGTATTTCTAATTAGGTCTAGGTGTACTTAGCTCTCTGGTATTAATTTGCGGATTTTCTATAAGAGATTCCACAACTTGAAACTCAATTTCTTCATTTGGGCTTGTTTTTGCGCGCTTGGGATAACACACACTTCCAGAATTTATAAATCTCTCAGCTACATTCATAAACAAATCTTTCCGCGGCTGTCTTCTCTGGGTATCGTTCACAGTACAAACGAGTAGCCAGCAAAGCATTTCTTTAAGCTTCGCCGTAAATAAAGATCATATCGACTTCTTTGGAAAAATTCATTTTATAGAAAAATTGACAAAACGCACAAACTAATGGAACAATATTTTAATGATTATACAAACGTCAAAACAATAGATGCAATTGTTCCTCTTTATTACGAGCGGCGGGTCTACCTAATTTGTTTTGTTGAATTCTATTGTCATAGTAAATTTGTATTTTAGAATATTTTTACGTAAAAGCATCAATATCATAAAAAGGGTCCGTCTTATGGCTATGAAACCTATTATCAATTTCGAAATATGAACAAATATACAGGGTGTTGCATTTGAAAAAATTGAGAAAAATTACATTTCGCGTAAGTTAAACATTCTGTATAGCTTTACATGTTTTCGAAAAATGTCCGAGTTTGTTTGTTTGATTTACAAAATTATGGTGACACCGCTCGCATCGTGGTTCCAAAGTTAATATTTTGGTACTAAAGTGACGATATCTGCAGAACGGTTAGTGATACAAATACAAATTTCTATACTTTTATTCTAAATGTAACATTGAATCCAAAAATGCAAAAATATACAGGGTGTTCCATTTAAAAAAACGCAGGTTTAGGTTGGCATATTTTTGTCAATCACCCTTTATATACCTAAATATTTTTAGAATGTAGGTTCAATGATCGTGTATTAGCACACCAAAATTGGTTTTGATATCTCTAATAATTAAGGAGCAATCCTCCGTCCACGCAGTAGACAGTATATGGGTAGAATGTTTTATGCAGATGGTACAATGGGTGGCGAGACTGGAGGAACGGTCAATGCTGGAAGGAAAGTGATTGAAAATATGTGGACGATAATGAGAAACGAAATCATGAGCCTAGCGAAACGAGTAATCTATAATGGCGTGTTTGTCCCGTCAGTACTGTATTTGAAGCGAGGCATGGGTATATCAAAAAAAGTACGAGAGACAAATTAATCCCGTGGGTATCAGATTCCTGAGAAGCGCATATGGTAAAACGAGAAGGGATAAGATAAATAATGAGTGTATAATGACGCAATGTGGCGAGTAAAAGACGATGATAGTTAGATATAAAAGTAACACATTGAGAAAATGAACAACGCAAGATTAACGAATCAAATATAAGTGGGTGAGATTAGAGGTAAGGCCGTGTCTGGTAGGCCGCGTAAAACTTGGCAGAATGATAGGAAAGCATAGAGAAAGATTGTGAATGAAAAATAAATAAGAGGCAGGGGTTGTTTTGCCTACCCCGCAAGGGAATGGCGTAAAGGTTATGTTATGTTACGTTATACAGTCAAGACAGATTTGTGAACATTTCCGCTTTGGATATTTCGCTAAAACTGTATGGTTTAACAGCCGCGCGTTTACAGTGGTCCCCGACGTCGTGGGATATTTGTAAACACGAAGAATGTGAAAACAATTTTTTTTTCGAAATCCCAATGAAGAAATTAATTTCCAATGCAAAGCAACTGTCTAGAAGATTAAAACGCTAAACCTAACACTCTAAACCGATTTTGAAATACCTACATTGGATCTCTCACGCGGTGTAAGCAAAAAAGTATGTAAAAATCGTTTACTTTTACCCCACCTGACGATAACAAGCATAAAGTTTTAGGGATCGTGACACCACGAAACGTGTTTTTGTTATTAATTTAATAATTCGTAAAAATTTGCTTTTACCACCTGTTTCAGTCCAACGCATACTACTATTTACATTAAAATTATGAGAAGAAATGAATAATTTCGTTAAATATTTACAATAACTGTGATTTATAATTCGATTTAAAATTCGATTATGTCTAATAAGTACATATTGTTTGAAAGAGTATTGAGAAATATTTAGCAGTAACATTGTTGGTAAAATAAATTAGAATTCAATTATAGCAGGTAGGATTTTAATTTCAAAAGTTAGTGAGAGAAACCTCAAAATAAAAATAATTAACAGTCTTTCCGATACGTCTTTGTTTACAGGTATTATTAACGAAATTTTAAGATAAATAATAAAAAGTGGTTATATATTAATAGCCCCATTAAAAGTAGATAATTTTTTTTGAGTACTCTTATCTAACAAGCCTAATTTGTTCTGCCATGCTCAGTTTGCAATTGAAATTAAAGGACACTGGCGAAAAATAAATAGAGAAACGTGCATTAAAAATAATTAGGTCCTCGAAATGTGTTAATTGTAGATGTAATATTTTCATCATTAAATACGTCAATTCAAATTAAAACAAAATGTTTCTTAAAACATGCATTAATTTTTGTAATTTCCCATAGTTTTATAATTAATTACTAATACAAGGTGATGTGGTCAATCGGTAAAGAAACTTGTATAATAACATCGATAGATCGAAATAAGAGTGTAAATTTGAAATTACGTACCAGACGTCAAATAAGTACTAAGTTTAACGGGTACTAAAACAATAACGTACCATGTTAAATACTATACGTTTCAAGGACTAAAATAAAGATAAATTGCAACAAGACATAAACAAATACACGAGTTAAGGTATGGGTATTATAAAAATTAATTAATTTAATTTGTGGTGGTACAAAATGTGGAAACTTGAACACGTAATTAAAGAAAGTTGAGAGAATTTGAATTATTATTCCATAATTGAGTTTACAGAATGGTCAAGGACTTGTCCTAAAAGTAAAAAATGATTAGTGCATATTTGACGTGTGATCGATTCATTTATTAAAGTCTTTCAATACACGATAAAAAATTAAAAAAAAGAGCTAGTTATTAGCTAGTTTACCTTGCATCTTCGTGTGATAATATTATAAACGGGCATTTCAATTTCTGACGAAGAGCTCATCCAAAAACAATGCAAACTGGATAAAACTGGGCCAAAGTCGTTTACGACTGCTTTATGTCTTTGGCATAATAAGTACACAACGTACAATAAAAACTCTCCAAAGATAGACTGCACAAAGTGTTACCAAATAATAAATTTATAACACAATAATCAAACGTGCACAAATTTTTAATTATATGCAATTGTTGCGAGTCTTTCTATATTAAAAACACGCGGCGCGACAAAATTTTCTAAAAATCGGCGGCGATTTACGAACGCACGAGAGGAACTGGAATAATAACAAAATCAAATCGGTGCGCGCGGTTCGAAATGCACAGGTGGTTTAAAATAAGATAGGCAGCTAGCGCCACACCATTCACGGTGTCGCAACGTCATTGACGAAGAGTACACGAGAGATAAAGACATAATTACGAGATGGGGCCGACTAGCAATTTAAGACGATTGCAAGAGGGGGAACTTGTTATGTAAGCTAACTCAAATTACGCCCCCTTTCCGGTACAAATTCATATAAAATAACAATCAAATTTGGTTATAAAATTCATAACGTTCACTTGAACGATGGGTAAAACTGCATTCATGCCGCCAACTTTTTAATTTCAAAAAGGAAGAATTTTATGTGTAATAAAACATACAGTTAACGATTCTGTCATATCAATCGTTGACACTATCGTAAAATAGTTTATGGTAACTTCCAATTGCAACATTTCGAGTATTTGACAAAAACATTCATACGTTAAATTACTAATTAATAATTACACAGAAATCTTGATATTCTCAAACAACCGATCCACATCCCAATACATATCGGTACGTGAAGGTGAGGTACGAATTACGTTAGGTTGTAAATTACGTCGTGAAACGTAGATAACAGCATACGGTTCATTGACTGTTATTGATACAGATATAAAACTATAGGGTGGTCCTGTAGTTCACTTTCACTTGCAATTCGAAATTGGTACGATTCCCGCTCGCAGCATCTGATGAAGAGAATCTGTTGTTACTGGATCTGTGCAGCAGAGCTTCACGTTGTTTTTTACTTATTTCCTTTATCTGAAATAATAGCACCGATTTATAAGAAACTTCTTTAAAATCCAAACAGATGAAGCATTTAAATTTTTATCATTAGTAAGTTACTGCATAAAATATGCAATGATTGACATGCATTTTATCACAATGACCCGTAAAATTCCATCATTCACTCCACTTATTTGTAAGACAAAACGGTAACAACCTTTAGTCATACTACCAAATACCCACTTTTATTTATAGCGGAAAATTACAAGTGTGTGATTATAGCAGCGCTAATTTCAAAAACTGTATTTATTTAGGCGCCAGTTTGCGCAATTTTGCACTCTAATTCTTCACTCTTTCGTAGCCCAAAAAATGTCAGATACGGGACCATTTTTACCTTTCTTTTCAATGTTTTCTAGTTTCCACAATTCCTTCGATCCATCTCTTCCTAAGCCTTTCACGTTTTCATTTAGTTGCAACATTCGTTTCTAATATATTCTTCCGAGAGAGTGTACCACTTCCAAAAATGTGTTCACATATTTATAAAATACTTTTAATTAACTAACCCCTTGACGCCTAAATTATTATTATTTTTTTCAAAAAATGTTTTATCCTCACTCTTGGTAGACTTACCTGTAAGGTTCTTAATAACAAAAAATGTTTTTTTATTATAGGGGACTGTTTCACGGGAATGTATTAAATTCGATACTATAGGCAATATTGTCTTCATTTTAACATTCTGTTACACCATGAACTTCTGTAAAACAATTTGAATGTTTATCAAAATGTAAACTTTCACCATTATTACACACATTAAAATACTTTTCTTCTTTGTGTTTTCAAGTTTTCAAATTTCACAAAATTGTTTCAACATCTTTAACAATTTTAATAGATAATATTACTACTGACGAAGATAACAGTAAGTATTGTCGAAACGTTTATATTGTATAACTTAAACGTACAAATACATTCTTACATCGTTGTTTTTCATTTTTTTTGGTGGGACAATGATGAAGTACATCTAGCCTTATATTGGTGCAGCGGGTCCCCATTTCTTCTTTTTTTCACACCCTTGCTGTATTGGCGATGTTGAAGGCCTTCCTCGTTTGCGAGCATTTAGGTCTTTACTTTCTTTGCACAAAGACTGGCAATTTTTGTTCTAAATGACAACATAACTTAACTTAACCTTCAAGCCATTCCCTTGCGGGAATGTCTCCCCATGTCACACTTCCATACAGTACTGACGGGACAAACACGCCATTATAGATTGCTCGTTTCGCAGTTAGGCTCATGATTTCGTTTCTCATTATCGTCCAAATACTTCCAAGCACATTCCTTCCAGCATTGACCCTTCGTCCAATCTCGCCCTCCATTGTACCATTTGCAATAAACATTCTACCCAGATATACCAGCTCGTCCACTTGCTCCATAACTTAATCTGGTAGAGTAAATACTCTACTCTCCTTTCCACCTTCCCGATTGAACACCACAATCTTAGTCTTGTTCACGTCTACCGTTAGGTCCATACTTTCACAGACTGTATCAAACTTCTTCGGAGCAGTTTGTAACTCATCCGCACTGTCACTGAATAGGACTGTGTCATCTGCATACATCAGAACTCGTACATTTACGTCACCAACCATTGCACCATTTGTATCGATACATGCTTGACTAACACATTTATCCATGTATACATTGAACAACCACACAGCCTTGTCGCACTCCTTGCTCAATATTAAAGTATTCACTCACACCTCTTCTCACCCTAACACATGCCCGACTACCGTTGTAACTGCCCTTATTCTGTTTATTAGACTTTTATTTACGCCATATTCATTTAATATTTCCCACAGCTTCTCCCTATTCACTATGTACAGTACAGCTTCCTTTTTTTACACTTAAAGACTTTACGAGTGGAGAGCAACCATCTGATCGACACATCCTCTCCCTGGCACGAAGCCACCCTGCACATCCCAAATCTTAGTTTGTGTAGTTTTTTGTGTAGTTTCTCGTACTCTATCAATCAGTATTCTTCCAAATACTTTACCAGGCATTCTAAGTAAACTTATTCCTCTGCAGTTCTTGCAATCTCCCTTGTTCCCATTACCCTTATACAATGGTACAATGATCGCACTCTTCCAATCCCTTGGCATTTTTCCACGCATAAGGTACACATTGAATAATTCACACAATCTTCGTATAAGCCTTGCACCTCCATACTTTAGCATTTTACCAGTGATTTCATCTTCGCCTGCTTCCTTGCCGTTTTTCAACCTTCCTATCGTTTTCTCTACCTCATATATCCCAATATCCTTCTTAGTTTCATTCACCTTTCCTTCTGCATTTTCCTTATTTAACCCTTCAGTCTTACTTTCCTCACTACTGTACAGCTTTCAGAAATATTCTTGCCAGCATTTCCCCACTTCACCATTGTTCTAAATGATAGGCGATCTATTTGGAATTTTTTGCGATTGACATTGACAGTCTCTGCAATACAGCAACCAGCAATTTACAATCACCAAATCTACAAAATGGAAAACCAATCGGTGGTACCATTTTCTTGATCAAATGTGTATGCGATAATATGCGATCAAGACGTCTAAGATGTCCACTCCACCCATAAACGAATTATAAGTTGTTACCATTTTTGGACACCGAATCTCTAAATATTGTTTCGATTTTCTATCCCATCTTTGAACAGCAAATGTTAGTGGGACACTAGAGAAAGTACTTGCTCGGTTATGAAACCATTTCACAGATCTTACGTCAATGTTTTCAACAACTATTACTTTTTCCTCGAAGTATCCTCTACCTTCCTTTTTCAAAACTGTATTGGTTGAAAAATCTAATCCGACAAATGTATTGACACGAATTGTACCCAGTGTAAGGAACCCCACTTTTGAAGGTTCCAAAAATAGCTTTAGTGAAAGAAAACCAGTTATCAAAATATATAAAATGGTTGACATTGCTTTGCAAATTTTGCACCAGTTTCAAGACAATATTTGAACTTGGACCTAAATCGAGATGGTTATCAACTTGGTCAATTTTACCAGTAAATAGACGGAAATTGTGAACTAGCCCTTAGGTATCACATATGATAAAGATTTTATACCCCCATTTCTAAGGTTTATTGGGAAGGTATTGTTTTAGTCCTGATTGTCCCTTGAAAGATACCATCTGCATTTGCTCCTGGGGAATTTCTAGAAATTTTGAATGCAATTTATCGATATACGGTCTTGTTTTATACAATTTATCTCAATTTGGACCAGTGCGGTCTGGTGTCTGCGAATTATATCTGCCACTTGAGATACGCGACTTTCTGTTACCCAAAGCATACATGATCCAGAGAGGCCAAATACAGACATATACAACACACACCCAACAAACTGCTCTAGCTTATTAGGATTCGGTTGAATTGCAAATAAATTGCTTTGTTCCATAATATTACCAAAGAGCTCGTTGTCAAAAAATTCGCGAAAATATGTAATTGGTAACTTCACATGGATACCAGCTAAAAAGGTACGTATTTGACACTATTACCGTGGATAGATGTCCAGACATATTTTGGAGCCTTAACTTTACTTGTAGCCTTAGAGTTATTTGGTTTGGCATTTATGCCTTCGCTCTCCGATGATTCTCCGGAGGAATCTCTTTGTAGATCTGTATCATGTGGTTCTTCATCTTCACTTAAGAGAACCTCAGAAACATTCAGGGGATTATAATCAACGCCATCATCAGTATCAGTAAGACAAACGTTTTCACTGGCTTCTGGGGTACAATTTTAGTTTGCGCAAAATGATTGATGATGAAAAACCGGACGGATCCATAACCTGGTATAGAAATACCAGTATTATATAATAAAAGCTAAATTATTCAAATGACTTAAAATACTCTAATGACGAGTGTATCAAACTCCCAACATACCCTTAAGCTCAATTTCAAAGCAATAAAATAAAAGTAAATACTTGTTCTAAAATGATATAACAGTTGTTTACGTATTCCATTATTCAAAACTACTCTTTTCTACAAAAATTCAGAAAATTTACAGATACATAGATGTCAAACAACATGGAATTCTGCAGAACACGTTACAAAGTATATTTCAGTTGGAAGTAAAAGTTACAGACGGCACAACTCATTGCATTTATTTAAATAGGTATGTAACAAATGTGTGACAACCGGCAAACCTATAAACTTCAATTTCATATTACTGTAGAATTATATGGAATCAGTATGTAGCGGATTATACACAGTCGGCGTTAAGGGGTTAAAGTTATTTGGATTACCCTATTTAGCAATATTGACGTATTTCATAGTATTTATTTTATATTTATGGATTTAATAGGGCATTGGAAACATGCTGCAGCATTTAATATATATTCAATACAACTTGTGTTTTATTTCCGCTTTCCACAATTCCTTCGACCCATCAAACCCTTAGCCTTTCATGTTTTCCTTTAGTTCCGTTCGTTTCTTTTATTTATGTAAACGTATTTATAAATACTGTTAATTAAAGGTATTTAGATTACCTATTTAACAGTATTTACGCATGTCATATTATTTCAAAATATGTATGATTTAGGTTTTAAGTTTATGGATTTAATAGGGGATTGAAAACATGCTGCAGTATTTAACGTATATTCAACACAACTTGTGTCTTATTTCACGTTTTCCTTTAGTTTTGTTCATTTCTAATACATTTTTCCGAGAGGGTGTACTACTTCCAAACATTTGTACACATATTCATAAATACTCTTAATTAAACGTATTTAGTAAAACAGTATTTCCGCATTTCATATTATTTATAAAATATGTATGTTTTAGATTTTATATTTATGAATTTAATAGGGCAATGAAAGCATGCTGCGTCATTTATTTTATGTTCAACACAACTAATGGTGTTCCAAATGGAATGGGGGTTTGACGGTTTCTTAAAAAAGTTGACAGGTCCACGTTTTGGTAACTTTCTATCGACGCACAAAAGTTCACTATTTTAATATCAACATGAAATCGAAGTTATTATCACAAAAGAAAAAAAGGAAGATTAAGGGTCTTCATGATATGTCAATAAATCGTAGCATTTGATTATGCTTTTCGGTGTATGTTTTCTTTTTTTAAGTATTTTATGTAATTAAGTTTTAAAAATATTATTCAGTGGGTGAAAAAGAAGGGAGAGACTGAATTCGCTTTATACTTGAAGTAGAAATAACACGTGCTCGCTTACACAATTCGTGATAAATCGTGACGAATCGTTCAGAACACTGAAGCACATGTAAAATATCACCAATTCGGACGGTGGTTATTAATTACATTGCTGGAAATACAAAGTGCTGATATTCAATACATATAAAATTTTCTACAGAGAGTGAATATTTTCATATTTACTTCTAATGGAAAATGTAAAAAAGCGCGTGTTTTCCATGTAATCTTCCTATTTTCTTTAATAATTGAGAAGTTTGGAAAACGGTTCTCTTTTTCGCTAATTATTATTTGTGGAAATAATAAATGATTGTTTCGGTTTTAGAAAAATCAAAAGCGATGAGCTGTTCTCTTTTTTCTATAGTTTAATTAAGTTTCCAATAACAAAGTCGTGTATAACAAAATCAAATCGATATTTAATATAACCATCATGGTTTTAATAAAAAAAAAAGGCAATTGAGACACGCGAATTACTCCTTTTGAGAGCGTGAGTGAACAAATTAATGGATTATTATATCCAAGCGTAAGTAACTTTATACTAAGATTATAAGATGAATGTATATTGAAAGTCTAAACAGGTAATTCAATAAACTGGTGTAAGAAGTTACTATTTAATTAGATAAATCGTAGATAATTGTCTCTTACGCACACAGGGAGTACTTTGGAATTAAATTGCCAAGCACGATTATTACGTTGAAATCTGTTTAAATAACCGACGTTAATACTTGTACGGTATTTTAGATGATTGGAAATTGTCCTGTGTTATTAACATTTTCCGCCCTTGCAGAGAACTCAACACGAAGCAAAGCGTCATTTTATTTATTTTTAAGATTATTGAAAATGCTAGAGGATTATGGAACACGTGACCAAATGATGGGAATATTTTCAGACTTCAACTATGATCCTCTTTGGATGGTCTGATTACCTATAGCTTAGACTGTCAAATTATCTTTCTCTTGTTGTAAAAGTATAGCGATATATGGATGAATGGGAGATATGAAAAAGATGCCGTCGGTCCTAGCACCATCACTTTGTAACCTTAACTGTCTTTTATTCACCTTTGCAAGACAGTTTGTTTTAATGATTTTCAAGTGTATTTCGGGCAGCTTATTTAGAATTTTTTGTTTAGGAACTGGTTTCTTTATATGTAATTGTACGAGTTATCAATGTATTAGGTGAAAAGCTGCTTTTATTCACGATACAATTGTGTATGTATGTGTACATTCTTAGTTTTTTGAATCTTGCTTATGTGTAGTTTAAACTGAATCTTATTATTACGGTTACCATATTGCTATCTATTTAATTTTGCTGTTGTACGTGTAACAACCTGCATTATTATTTTTTGTATTTTATTGATAATATTTAATAGCCTATCCATTCCTGTCTCATATAATTAACACTACCATCTGACGAAATTCAACGCGATCTGAAATCGGAAATAGCCGTTCTACAATGTATGTCGTGGCATATGTAAACGTAATATGAGTGATTGAATTTCATTTTCACTTCACAATCTCTCCTTGGTTTTTTATTTTGGCAGTGTAGGAACATAATTTAAATTAATTTAGTGCTACATTAAGGGTAGGTTTGTCTTCTTTCAACACTTTTTATGATCTAACTGGAACGATAAATTTTACAGGTTTATTAATCCTCCAGTCCACGGAACTAGCAAAACAACAAACATCACGAAGGAGAAATGTTCTACTTGTTTATTATCGGCGGTCGTCTACTTTATAAAACCACATTTGAATTTAAATGGAACTTTGCCTTCTACATCCACTATACACAGAAAATTCTACAGTCGAGGGGGGTATTCCAAGAATTAAGCAGCTTAGTAAACATTTACGAAAACGAAATTTTCCAAAACTAGTTTGGCTCAGTGCTACACGTATTAATGGAAGATCCAGTATCGCGCATCTATCGGTATGGCTTTTCAAGTAAGAACGTAAGCTTTATTTTACAACATTTTAATAAAATTATATATTTAGGCAACGTCCATCTACAAAGCTCAGACGAAGTTTAAAGAAGACAGCAAGGCTAACTACATTTATGCACTGATTGCTCAAACATAATACCCAAAATGTTCTTCAAACATGGCGATAAAGATCCCCAAATTAACTTCTACACGAAACGTTGCTGGATGACTGGTTACTACTACACACATTGTAACGAAGTTAAAGTCTCAATTAATAAAATCAGGTAAATTACTCCCGTTTGGAAACTTTGTCGCTTCCAGTAATCATTTAAAATATTTATAGATTATTTTGCCAAATATGTGCACCATTTAATACAAACAGGCATAAATTCTCAGGATACTAAGTGACTATGTTGTACTTGCGTATCATAAAACATGTTCTGCATAAATGGTCAGAGATATTAAGCTGGAAGGAAGATTATATGTTATGGTATAGCGAATTTACACTGGGCAACTGGAAGAAATGGGTTAAAGAGTCCAACATATATGTATTAATGTTATCACTTTAAATTGTTATACGTGCAATGCATTTAAATGCCCATGCCATGGTACTACCAATTAGAAAAATTTTTAATGACAAACATTTGTTCTCCAACATATTCCTTCCTTATCTTATGTGTAGTCAGTCATACGACCAATTCTTCAGAACTCCAAACCTCTACCTACTTTACTATAGTTAATTACAGCAAGTTGAAAATTCTCAATAAGTTAAATCGAATTCAATATTAAGAAGTTACAGAAAATGAACTTCAAGGAAATTGTACATTTTACAAGAGGATCCATCACTGCTATAGATATAGAAACCATGGTCCTAAAGTCCCAAACTGACGCAATATGTTCTACTGAAAATATGGATATCACAAACTCTTACAAATGGGTATCTTTGATGGACCTAAAAAGGGTAAAAATCTGATACTACTGATTGTAATCGAGAATCAAACTGTGATGATGAAGATGATGACGGGTTAGCGAATGATATTATACAAAGTTGTGAAGAAACTCTCGACGCATCAAAGAGAAGGTTGACCTTGACACTAATAATTCCGTAAATGTACCGTTTTTTAAAGTAGTTTTTAAAAATGGCACCGTTAAAACAGTAGAAACACTTCTTTATGTTGGCTGTTGAGCGAATATATCCGAATTGACTTCTGGCCGATTAGATAAACGTAAGGTAAAATTCATCCTCAGAATTAGCAGATAAAAAAATGAGTTTTGGTGATTTAGAACTTTTGGTTAAATAATTTGCAATAAAAACAGAACCATAAACCTCCTCGTCATTTGGCGGTTTCCCTTTGTAAGTACATTGGAGATTTTATTTCTTTGTATCGCTACAAAAGGCAGGATTAGTACTAATCTATCCTTTCTTATCGTCACCGACTGCCAGTTTGTAAGGTTTCTGTAGCAGTGGACCACTAGTTGCAGGAAAATTCGTACACTTTTTTTACACATACATATTTTTTACACGTAACACCAAAAGTGTGTAAAGTGTGCATTTAAACATAGATCAATTTTTCTAATACGGGTTACATGGGTATATGCACCACACACGTCTATCATATGAAGGATAGTTTCTCTTACATATGCGATCAACGTCTGTAAATATATAATACTGTTCTATTTTTATAAATAAATATGCTTAAATGTCGATTTTAGAACTTACTGATAAGCTAAAGTATGTAATAAAAATAGCTATTAAAAAATTAAGAAACTAGTAAAAAAGTAGACTTAATTTTTTTAATTTTCATATTCATATTTATTTCTTGTAATTGGTTGCACACGGGATTGAGTTTGGCAGAATCGACAGCAATTACTAACAGTGTCACAATGTACGTTGGAGTTGTTGTAGTGGCGTAGAGCTAATATACTTTGGTTTTTGTTTTCGAGCTTGGTGCGTCGTGCGAAAGTTCTTCTAAGATTCGTACAATAAATCAGAAAGTACCCCCTTCAAAGTAATCTTGCTGTCGCCCATGTGTGTATGGTTAGAGTTTGTTCAAACCGCACCTCGGTTTACCATCACCAGCGTTTATTTCAGTACAGAAGCTTTATGTAATAAAAAGCACTTTATCTGTTGCGAGACGTAAATATTTTAGGAAGAGGGAGGACAAACCATAGATCATTATTTATTAGTGAAGCTTAAAAATCACTACATAAATATTCATCAAGGGACAAACCCCTATGCGGAAATAAAAACATAAAAAGTATTCAAAGAAACCAAATTGAAATAAACATAATAATTATGTATAATTTGTTTTTTGTTCATTCGTCAGTCAAGAATCACTGCATTGCCTGCATTATGATGCAATTTGCTTTACACTCCTTGCTTACCTGCATAAACCCAGACCAATAAAGCAAGTTCTACAACATTTTTTCGTATTTCAATATATAATACGTTTGTTAAATAACGTCAATTTAAAATTACAAACATTCCTTCTACATTTTATTTTAATGGCTTACAGTTACTACAAATAATAACGTGTACATATCACTAATGACATATTCATTAGTTATTTATTAAAATGCACTATTTAATTAGATTTTTATATTGGAATGTGGACATCACTAAGGAAATACCGCATTTATCTTACTTGTTGTGTTCTGTTTAGATAATTACCTAATTAATGGAAATTAGGCTCATC
Source organism: Vesta saturnalis (assembly GCA_036346205.1). NCBI lineage: Eukaryota > Metazoa > Arthropoda > Insecta > Coleoptera > Lampyridae > Vesta > Vesta saturnalis. The sequence goes on along the minus strand of JARFJB010002347.1, from coordinate 662,084 downwards.
AAGGGGATACTGTATATAAAGAATTCAAATTTCGCATAGGCACTACCGAGCTAATAGTGTAGTGGTGACACGACCTGCTTAGCATTCGGAAGGTAATGGGTTCGATTCCCGTTACCGTCTGTATGAGGTTTTTTCAGGGGGTTTTCCTCATACACATGTAGCGGCATGGTCACTGCGTATATGCACACCATGTGCGGCTACTTAGGCGAATGCTGGGGTAGTACTTTCCCACTCAGAACCCTAACTCCGTTCCTTCCGATCCTATCCTGACCTCACCTATCCTTAATCCCACTATGCATATATACGTAATGTATGTATGTATGCTGGGAATCCATGATTGTGGCTGAAGGAGATCGGGAAGCTCGAGCAGCCCGCCCTCCCCCTTGGGGAGGGAATGAAATACGTTGCCTTTTCCTTTTTCCGCATAGGGACAGTTACACGGTGTTCGAATTACATGTGTACTGTGTCCTTTAATATGAGTTACGGAAAACATCTGCATGCGTATTATATAACGTATTATAGAACTTCTGCTTTATTGCTACGAGTTACTCGAACTGAACTGACAGACAGTTACCAACCTGAGGATGGCAAATGAGACTTTGTCTAAACGTCGTTTTGCAACAAACGGTCTTTTGGAGACCAGAAGATCTACGCGGATCAACACCCGATAAACTAGCAGTAACTTCTTGGAAATGTAAAATAGTACTGGTTGATAATACTACAATAATAAAATTAATTAGCCCTTCTACTCACAAAGAATTTTTATCATTATTTGGGTGCCTAGGTGTTAGTGGTACTTCCCACAATAACGCTTTATATTGCCACTTTAGAATTTGAAAAGCAAAATTAATTATCAGACTTTCACGAAAAGCTTAGTACCGTGTATTTTAACCTAGCCAATGTTCTTATTTAATCCATACATGATAACAATTAAGGGAGCAGGCAACAAGTAATTGCATGTATTACATCACTATTACTAGTGAATCCTAATGCAGAACTGTAATTTGATTGAAAAAAATTATTTTATTTATTTATTTCGTGGAATTTTATTTTTATTATCAACATCTACACCTGTAGAGAAATGCACCTAATTTACATTTTTTATGACTGCATTGTTTCATTGGTATTACAATAAATTAAGGAGAATACCTACAAGGAATTATAAGAAGGGTATGGTTAATACATGTCATACATACAGAACTAAATAGTTAGTAGTCTTACAAAATTCTGTATTAACGTTTTAGTAAGTTTATTTAATTACACATACAAGAATGAACAATGTTTTATCACACTAATTTTGTTAAAAATTAATTTTACGTATGAGGAAACTTATTTTGTGCCTGACATTAGTGAAAAAATCAATTTCATAGGAAGCGAACATTATAGGTAGGAGACCCAGAAAATTTTATTATTGCAATAAAAAATTTTAAATCGCAATTGTTATCGCGAAAGATGAAACAAATAATGGGTTTTAATATCTTGTCAATAAGTCGTAATTTGAGAATGTTTTCCGGATATATTCTATTTTATGTAACTAATTAAATTAAATTTATGTAATTAATAGTTGAAAAGAAAAGAAAACATATGTTGGGGTAGACAAAAAGGTGTTCCCCCATGTGACTGAAACTGCCTTATTCTTCGCCGGTTGATAATTAATTACGATGGCACATACGAAAAAATCAAAAAACGACTCTGTTTGAGAACGTTGAAATTCGAGACCTATAATGTTTGTTACGGACGAGTGCATATTTTAAAAATAAATCCTTATTTTAACAATAAATATGAAAATATTCCCACGTAATATTTCTGTTTTTTTCTAGAACTTTTAAAAATTGGGGTGGATTTGGGAGTACATTAGTTGCAGTTTAAGGTCCGATTTGAGTCGTGTCGTTTTATTGTTTTGTTACAAACTATAATTGTATTGTAAACCGTTGTGGCTATAAATAAATTATCGTTTCCGTTTTAGTAAAAATTACAAATGTGAATTGGTCCTTTTCTTTTTTTGTGTTGGTTTAATGTAAGTTTTTCACAAAATTAAAGTAGCCGTTTAAACAAACGTATCGATAACTAATCACATCATTCTGGTTTTAATCAGCGAAGCGGGCGTATAACATATCTATAAATAATCGCCACCGTCTTGAGTTTAAACCGCGTACCTTAACCCGTTAAGTGTTGGTGATTAAGTGATTAATTAAAGGATTATATACAAGCGTAAATGTAGATTAAAGCTCACAGCAAGCAATTCAACAAGCTAGTGTAACGTATTGAAAATTGGTCATTGTCTTGCAAGAAGTTACTATTTAATTGTCAGGAGATATTGAATCGCACACAATCGTCTCTTGATATCAAAATGTAGTAATGCGGTAGTAATTTAATTGCCAATAGGCCATCTCGCAAGCACGGTTATTAAGATGAAATCTGTTAATAAAGGAAATCGCGTCAGACAGTAGAGTGTGCCCTCTCATTGCTGGAATGGTTGGCATTGTGGATTGTTTACTAACATTTTCGCCCGCGTAGAGGCCTTAAAGCGTGGACAAAGTTGTTATTAGCGGTACCGAGGTTTACAGAAACGTGTCTAGATGTCATTAAGAAAGGCTCATAATTTCATTTTTACGTCAGATTTCGCAATTAGAAATGGTTGCCGACGGTTTTAGTTGTTAAAATTAACCCACTCTTATTGGTTTTAAATGCAGAGAGATCTATAGATGAACGTATAAGCAGAGAAAGGAACGCTGTAGTTTCTAGCGTAGTCACTCAAACTTCCGCGTCATTGCTTGTGGGTAGGTTATCGGTCATTTTGTTCACGTAACTGTTTTATTTTCACCTAACCCTTGCAAGGCTTTGTTTTAATGAATTTTCAAGTGTATTTGATTCAGCCAGCTTATTTAGAATTCTTGGTCTACGAACTGATTTCTTTATATATGTAATTTATTGTAATGTACTAATGCATTTTTTGGATTAGGTGAAAGGTTGCTTTTATTCACGATACAATTACCTTATTAATAACTATTTAATTGTACCATTAGTTTTATTTTATTTTTAACTTAACTGTCGGCATGATTGGTTGTATAACGGCCACATATTATGTGTCATAATTTTTATTCTGATTTATTTATGACACAATTATGAGCGTGAGTTCACTGTTAGTTTTTTATTGTGTTAATATGTAATTAAGCTGCTTTTCATTTTTCTGTTATTTAATTTTATAATTTAACCAGATTTAAGCGTATTTTGTTACATCTGCATATTGAACATTTCCTTTGCTTTCTTTTTTTTTTGTTCTTTAATTTATTAATATAAAATTACTTATTGATTAATAATCTGAGTTTTCTTGGTGGTTCTTTTCCAAGGCTGGAACTAACATTGCGCAAAACTTGTTCATTTTAATCTGAGTAATTTTATTGTTTACCTGCCTCCCTATGATGCAACACTTAACTTCATCCATCCCTATCTCATTTAATTAACACATCGTGAGCCTACCACTAAACGGCCAATTCTTTTTATCAGATTTGAGTTTTGGCAATAGTTCAATATTAGACTTGTAAATAAATTCGAATGTTTTAATTATCGTGAGGAAGTCAATGTGATGCACGACAATAATTTGAGTAAGGGTAGTGTTATTATCAGTAAAGCCAAGACACATCAATTATCTATTTCTTTTGAATTTCCATCATTGCGAATAAGTTCAAAATTATGGTCTTCGAGATTTTATAGTCTTTTAGTTATTGAGAGCAACTTCGAATTACACTTTTAAGGGTAGGGTACCTTGGGACACTGCAATATTATTGTCTATCCCGCATAACATTTTAATTCATTTCTAGTAAATACTTTTTGAGGTGTATGTGTTCAAATTTAAATGGAAAACTATATGGACTTTTAAAGCGTACTAAACACTCTTAAAATGGACTTATGTATTAAAGAATGTTTAAATTCCCGTAGTCGGAAATGTGAATACAAATATCATATTATCCCCTTCTTTTTCGGGCGCTATTGCTATGAACACTGCGCGATACTGAAAAAAGTGAACGAAAATGTTTTTGAAAAGTAAAAATGCGACTTTTTATATGTTTTATGATTCAACTACAAACATCTTGAAATAATCGACTGATGAAATCATAATCTGTATAGTAGGCTAATATCTTGTTGTCATAGACAATTATCTGTAACACTTTCAATTGTCAACAATTAAGGTATGTTTTTTTATACAGAATTATTGTAGAGTTGCTTGATAGTAAACGAACAATGAAGTACATAAATTAATAGATAAGAAATACCATCTTTATATAGTTGTTTGTATATGCGATAAATATTTTAGGGATAAGATAAAACAGTGAATAGTGCACCCTTTGATTAATGAGATAAATGTGAACAATTATGAAGCCTAACCGTGTCCAAATCTTATTAAAACGGAAGACATACTTCCACCTTATTGTTACAAAGGAAAAGAAATCACTCTCCCTATTTTTCTTCTTAGATAAGATAAGGCTAGTAGACTGGAAAGTTAAAAAAATACTAAAAAATAACTTACGTAATGTATACTTTAATTATACGGTTTACCGTCGTGTAGACACTATAAAAATGATAATATTCCACATTCTCACCATTTTTCATTAACATGCCAACTAATGTTATTTTGTGTTTTAAATAAACAATGAGATTAGATCTACAATTTCCCTGTACACAGTCAGTCAGCTGGTATTAGTATTAACAGTAATAATTTTTCATAAATAATTTATAAAGTATTGCATTGTTATTTCAATTATACATATCATTAGCACATTTACAGAAACTATACCTACTTTAACAAAATATCATAATCACAATCAGACACTAAAATTGTATAAATACATAAGATAACTCTACAATATTTAATCTTTTCCCATCTCGTAGTTACGACAAAAGTATAAGATACACCAAGAAACGTGATTACAGCCTTACACTGTTTCTTGTGCAAATATTTAATATTTCCAAAATATGATTATTCAGACATTTAAAAAACTTTTACGAAAAAATAAATTTGCATTAGGATCGTTTTTATAACGTCTGCGAATTAAAGGTCATTTCACGATAACTTCTTCCATAACCCAGTAGTCTAAAAACCAAAGAAATCCAATACAAATATTTAAAGGTAAATTTAATTGAAATATTTAGGGTTTTGGCTATTTAGTAGATGCATATAAACTAACATACCTGAAAGATTATGTTCCCAACTAAATTAATAAATTTCAAACAGTAAATCTAGCTGGTTTTGGCCAGCGAAAAACTACTTTTCGCCACGTCAATATTCAGTTTTGCACAGTATTAGTATAATATTTAATGGTGGTGGTAAACATAATTATAATTATAATAAATTTAAATAATAAAACATTAAAACAAACAAAAATAAAGTATTTTTAGTAGTAAATGTAAAAATTTGAATTTTAATATATTCTTCCTCCTTATAAACAATTTCATCTTTTATCCAATCAATAACATAACAGCCCCAAAGAATCTAATTTATCTACTGTTATTTATTTGTTTACATGATCCAAGAAATAAAAATCTAATTACAGAGATAATCAATTTGAATCACCTCGAAAATAATATTCCTCATAACGAACAAGGCCGTCTATTTCCAAATTCAGTTATTTATAGTCGTGGAATAAAACTTAGGTAAATATTTTTCTCGTTACTTCTTGAGGTTTCCTTTGGTTTAATTTGAATAAGTTGTATGTTGTTACACGATCAAACCACACTAGGCGTCGTAAGCCTTACTAAGGTAAGAGGATCGCCAAGCTAACTGCAATGGAAACGAGCGGGTTCGCATAAGACGCCAAATGGTTGAAATCTAAGTTGAAACACTTTAAACTTACCATAAAACAACAAATAACAACATTCAATACGGGAAAAATAGTCTCTAGGTCCCAACGCAATCTAGAATTTCTCTGAAATAAATAGTCCTAGGAGAGCTGTTAAGTTATTCATACCTGACTGTGGAAGATAAAATTGTTGCTACTCGATAAAACCGTACAGGGTGTTTTTTTTTCGTTAATATTATAGGGTATAGGCTAAACGGTAAGAGATACAAAAAAACTAAGATACGTGTCCTGTTCTCTTTTTTAGTGTTTAGTTTAATGGCGCAATCGGATCTACGCTAACTAAATTGGTTTCGAAGATACAGAGTGATTCTCAAAATCTGCCGGTTTTATTATCTCTTATGACTCGGTTATTTATGGAGATAAAAAAAAGCTTTGGATACGAAAGTTTTATGACTTTTACGTTGAATCCAGTGGCGTTCTTAAAAAATATAGATGTTTTATTTTTTGAGATATTATCAAAAGTAGCATTTTCTTAAATGGGACACCCTGTATCTGATAATCTCAAAAAATTGCATTTTTTCTTGAGATTGCAACAATATATAACACTTAATATTTTGCATTGTTCTAAATAGCTGAAATACTAAGTTGCCTATGGATTTAATCAATTCTTTATTTTATAATAGGCATAATAAAATTGCAGATAATAACAATAATAAAACATTAATACAACAACTACAAAAAACAAGAAAAGATTTATAACAACTCAACAGTAATTATTTTAATTACTTATATATATATATATATATATATATATATATATATATATATATAATAATAATAATAATATATTTTCAAGTTAATATACATATGTATTTACAATCGTCAGTATAATAATTATTCATATTTACATCTCATGTAATCATCAATCTTATAAAATGCGTTCTTAAGTAAGTGCCTTTTATCGATAATTTATATTGTCGTAGAGGTAATCTCGTAATTGCATAGGTAACTTATTATAAAATTGTATGCATAAGAAATTAGGCCCGTTTTGAGATTTTTAATTCGATAGAATTTTTTATGTAGTTTTCACTCTCTAGTGTTATACTCATGCAGTTCTTTTGTTGTGTATAGATGAATGTTTTCTTTACATACATTAGACATTCGTAAATAAACATTCAGGTAATGTCATTATCGATAACTCGATAAATGTTTGTTTGCAGTCAATTTTATACGAGATATTTCCAATAATTCGTATGGCTTTTCTTTGTAACGCAAAAATTCGTTTGCTACTCGATGAGTGTCCCCACAAAAGGATGGCATATGACATGAGCAGTGGCACATTGCAAAATATGTTGTCCTTAGGACGTACGATGAAATTGAATTTTGCAAGTTGCGCAAGGCATAAATATTTTACTCAACTTCAAAGCTAGTTCATTTGTATGTGCAGCCCAATTTAATTTAGAATCTAAACATACCCTAGATATTTGATACACTCCGGATTACTAAAATTTTGGTCTTTTGAGAGAAGGTCATTTTTGAGTTTTTGGGTATTTACATAGCTTATTTGCTGCTAACCAGTCAGTGGCTTTTAATTGAACGGTATCGCATTCGAACACAGCAGACTGCAAGATTTTCTTTTCATCAGTAGTGTTGTGTCGTCCGCATATACAATTTGACGTATATTAATATCTGGCAATTTGCAAAGTTATTAATATAGATTAGAAATAAAACCGGCTAGGATGCTGCCCTGTGGCACACCAATTCTATTGGGTAGTTTTGTTGATATTCCATTATAGTTTACTAGCTGATATCTGTTTGATAGATAAGAACTGATTAACTTTATACTACCGATCTAAAGTTATATGCTTTCAATTTATTTATTAAAATTTCGCGATTTACGCAATCAAAATAGATATATATATATATATATATATATATATATATATATATATATATGTAACAATTAGGTTAATCACAATAGGTGCTCAAATAGTTTTCCATTCTGCTCGATGTATTTTTGGGCTCTGCTTGTAACTGAACGAGTGGCGTTATAGATTTGAATATTTGGCACTCTTCCAATGCAATGAATAAAATTTGCTCTGAGTTATCATCTATATATTTTTTAAGAACGCCACTGGATTCAACGTAAAAAGTCATAAAACTTTCGTATCCAAAGCTTTTTTTTATCTCCATAAATAACCGAGTCATAAGAGATCATAAAAACCGGCAGATTTTGAGAATCACTCTGTATCTTCGAAACCAATTTAGTTAGAGTAGATCCGATTGCGCCATTAAACTAAACACTAAAAAAGAGAACGGGACACGTATCTTAGTTTTTTTGTATCTCTTACCGTTTAGCCTATACCCTATAATATTAACGAAAAAAAACCACCCTGTACACTATCAAAGTTCGAACATTCAATACGTACAACAGCCTTCCACTTTAAAAGAGTACGTTAAAATTCGTCACAGTAATCTTAATAAATATATCTTAATCCTAAAACTACAAACACGTATATGTCAAAAATGAAATTATTCAAAATTCAAGAAAATTTTGAAACATACGTTACCGTAAACTTATTGCTCACACTCCGTATATTCATAAAATCAAAATAATAAGACGTTGTGTGGATACTTTCTAATATACCCTTGTGTACGCATCAATAATATTTATAATTACCATAAAAATTCATATATACAGGGTGTCCACAAAAGAAAACTGCAGATTCTAGAGCTGATTTTATGCCGATTTAAAGTAAATTACCTCACTACAAAAATACTTCCTAAGAGAGCTGGAACTCTTGGAAGATGGCGCCCTAACATCGCTTTAATTCAAATATCTTCAAAATGGTTTCCCTTTAAATGATAGCGTTCTGTACATTTATTTAATGGAATATGCCCAATCGTATGGCGTGAATATGAATTTTTAGTTGTACTCATAAGTGGCTCGTTTGGGCGGGGCATTGGACATTGTTATTCATAAGTTTTTTGTTTTTCAAAATTTCGCAATTTTAACATACAATTTAAAAAATTTCGATTTTTTCATAAAAGAATGATACTCTTGTCTGAAGTCGCTACGACGCACCGTTTTTCGAAATAAATCGATTTGAACTTTTCATTTGTTAATCATACTTTTATAAAATTAACTAACGAACTCATTTACAATTATGAAAGATGGCTATGGAAAATAAACAAAATAACAAACAACTGCTTGTTAACAGTTTCTGGCCAATAAAAGCTACTTTTTAAAAGGTGTCAGGTATTGATTATTTATAGCCAATGTAAGATTTCCTTGTTCCGTAGTTGTAGCAGTCGTGTCGGCAGACAAAAACGATGCCTTTGGTACTAATAATGTACCATCGCTATGAACTTCTGCGTCCAACATGTCGTTCAACCAAAAGTTTTCGTCAATTACCATAGGTATATTGTCAACATTACTTAAAAACGAATCGTCGGCGGATTTCTAGAACTCAAAAAGCCCTTTATTAATAACGTCACCAGACCATTCCGCAGTTGTGTTACGAAAATTTTGGAGAAGAATCGGGTCAATATGAACTTCCACTCTGTTCATAGATGTATCGTTGTTGGAATAATTTGTTTCTGCTAAAGATATGTCATTTGTAGATTCAACTGGCTTGTCTTGACAGTTGCTCACTTCTGTGATGATATTTTTATAATCAATGCTGTTTTCGTCGAGTGGAAACGGTCCCCAAAGCTTTGAAGGCACTTTGAAGAATTGCTGTTCTCGACAAGTCCAGCGAATGTATCTCTCGGTAATCTCTTTCCGTTATTTTCGATGCACCATTGACCGACGTTTTTCTTCGAAACATTTTTTAATGGATAAAACACACTGACATCCAGTAGTTGGAGGACGTGTGTGGCGTTTGGTAACACCACAACCAAAATAATCCCATTTTGTTTGCAAAAAGTTGTTAACGGTAGATTTATATGGGAAGAATGGCCGTCCAAAAACAGAACTACCGGTAGTCCGATTTCGTGTTTTTGCAACCATGGAAAGAAGACGTTTGTTACGTATCCATAAAAGTTTTCTCCAGTCATCCACCCCGATTCTGATTTACCGAACCCCCAACCCTTAGGTAATTTGGTTACTATGTGTGACGGTAGTCGTTGTTTGCAACGAACCAACACTGATGGCGGGGCTATGTTTCCATGGCCAGATACCGTGAGCAAAACTGTCAAACATTCCTTTTTGTCGTTAGCAACCCGACTGTATACCTTTTTGGACCCTTTTCGGACCAACACCTGCTTTTCTTTGGGGGCCAAGTAAAAGGCAGTTTCGTCGCAATTGACATACGATTGGCATCAGCAAGTACAATTTCTAAGTTGTTTTCTTTCGAATATTTCCTCACTCTACCTAACCAGTTACGTACTTTTTGCTCAGTCACAACAGATCGGCTGGAAGTTAGTGCCTGCGGTACCCTCTTTGCAATTTCAGGATAGCGATCCAAAAATAATTGGTTCCATTTTGTTCCTGCAATTCCGCCCTTAAATGGGTTTTCTCTTTTTAATTCGCTAAGCAATTTTGTGACTGTGCTTGTTAGTTGGTCCTTAGTGAAGGGAAACCCAGCTTGTCCCAAGTCTTGAATCCAGTCAACTATAAATGTTGTTCTATTGCTGTAAGCACAGTAGGAGGACCTACGTTCCCGGTATCCTTGTTTTTCAGGTTATCTACTACAGTAGTTTTTGGTACTTTATATTGCACAGCAGCTTTTCTTGTACTTAATTCCCCAGACTTAATTGTGTTCAGAGCCTCACTTAAACTTTCTTTGCTAGGTATATTTTACTCTCTTACTCTTATCCGTGATAACTATTAGTAACCTGTAATAGACAATTTCATAACTATCCGAGCTGATTATCATTTTATAAGCGTCCCTTTTGATATCTTTTTTATACAAAAGAACAAAAAGATACTGTTGGTTATAATAGATATAATAGAGAGAGTATTTATTAGTGATATTCTATGGCATACATTAAATATTTAATTAGATATTTAAAAAGTCATTTAGCAAGTTCTGTTAGATGAGATAATGATAAATCATCAATGATTTCACATCTTGTACAGTGCAAGTTAAGTGGTCGGATTTAAAACGATCTGGTACAAATCTGATCCTTACACCGATCGCACTTAGTAACAAAGCACTTAAAAAGTACATTGTTTTTTCTTGAGTTTTTAAAATTAATTTTCGTTGCGCAGATACATTTTAATTTTCAGAAAACAGTTGTTTTTCTAATAAAATTACCATTTAGCGCTGAAATTAAAAAATAAATTTGTGTCATCAACCAATTTAAAATTCCACAAAAGAATACAATCGTCAAATCGTACATATTTATTTATTCACTATTAATAATATTAGATAGACTAGGTCGTAATTGGGCAGGAATAAGTATAAACCTTTTTTAATAAAAAAAAATTAAAAAATAATTTATACCAGAATTATTATCAACATAAATGTTGTTTAAAGTGAAGCATGCAAATTCCCCAATACCAACCGGGCGGTCGGAATAAGGATCACTGAATGTAAATGGAGAACCAAACACCGACCACATTTTTTTCACATTTTTTAGAAAATTTAAAGAATATTTCAACAAACTAACAAAATTTACAATGTAAATACATAATAGAATAAACAGTGTTCAAGTTCTTTTTGTTCTGGTGAAAATTTTAGAAATTAACAGGGTAAAAGAGTTCACTCTCCGCTTAGCTCCAACACGTCCGAATCTGCAGGTGTCACAGAAAACACTGAATAGTAACGGTCAGCTGCTAGTCATCTAGTTCAAACCACATGCATGTGATGCAATCAATCTGAAGGCATCAAAAGCCGACGCATCTCCAAGTTTACGCACGCGGTTCAAACGCTATTTAAGATAAAGGCGTTTGGTCGGATTTAGGAACAGGTTGGTAATAGGTACATTTACGTTATATATATATATATATATATATATATATATATATATATATATATATATATATATATATATATACAGGGTGAGTTTTTTTCATTATTTGCATGGGGATCTCGGAAAACACAACAGTTACTTATACATTTGCTTAAATGGGAAAAGATTGCTTCGTTAGAAGACTAATCCAGATACGCTACTAGTTTTTTAATTTTGCTTAGCATTTTGAAGTTAAGGAAAGTTGAATTTTTTTAATGAAATCCATAGTTGGCTATGACATATTTTAATAGTGCATTTTTTTCTGATTGTAATGATGTAAGGGTTGTATCATTTATTTTAATAAATAAAAGCACAATACACGTTTTTCTATTATTAGGTTTAACAAAAATCATATCTTGCCATGGTAAACAAAAGAAATTTACAGTAAGTGTTCGAAATGTCCAGCATTATTATCGACACACATGCGACACCTTTTCAACACGAAGTTAACTGCTTTCCTAATTTTACGCCCATCTAATCTGTAAACGCATTAATAACAGCTTCTGCTGGGTTGACTATGATCGCACATGTACAAGATCTTTTATTACTACAAATACTTAACTTAACTTAACCTTCACGCCATTCCCTTGCGGAGTAGGCAAAACAATCCCTGCCTCTTATTTATTTTTCATTCACAATCTTTCGCCATGCTTTCGTATCTCTGCATACCTCCCTAGCTTCCGCAAGATTCATACATAGTCTCTGACATGCCCTTTTGTTTTTAGAACTCCTTATCTTTCTTTCCTTTATCATAGATTCTACTACATTCAGCCAAGTTTTACGCGGCCTACCAGGCCAGCCTTTCCCTAACCTCACCCACATATATTTGTTTCGTTAATCTTGTGTTATTCATTCTCTCAATGTGACCAAACCAACGTAATGTACAACTTTTATATCTATCCATCATCGTCTTTTCCTCACCACACTCCCTCATTATGCATTCATTTTTTATCTTGTCCCTTCTCGTTTTACCACATGCGCTTCTCCGAAATCTCATACCCACATCATTTATTTTTCTTTCGTGCTTTTTTTTGACATACCCATGTCTCACTTCCATACAGTACTGATGGGACGAATACGCCATTATAGATTGCTCGTTTCGCAGCTAGGGTCATGCTTTCATTTCTCATTATCGTCCACATACTTCCAATCACTTTCCTTCCAGCATTGACCCTTCATCCAATCTCGCTCTCAATTGTACCATCTGCAGTATAAACATTCTACCGAGATATACCAGCTCGTCCACTTGCTCTACGATTTCATCTTGCAACTACAAATACAAAAGTCTAAAGATAAAAGATCAGGGGAACGTACAGTTTTTTTAACTTGCATCTGGTTGTGGGCACCGTCGTGTTGATACCACTGTATATTTATTTGCACAGGTTTGTAAGTAAGGTTAAGATATTGTTAAAATCTTCCCTAAGAAATTGCAAATATCGATTTCCAACGGCCCATTAAAAATAAATGGCTGCGAACCAATAACACCTCACCATAAATTGAAGCCAAACTTAATCTGAGATCGTCTTACTTTTAAACGGTGAGGATTTGCTTGGGCTCACAGGTGTTCATTAATGCGATTGACCATATCACAGTTTGTAAAATTTGTCCATAAGACCTGGATCGAAAGTTATTTTTATGGCACATATTTATGAACCAATTACAAAAATTTAATCATCACCAGGGTGCAAAGTTTGTCCAACTGAATATTTATAAGGATGATATTTATGTTTTGCTAAAGTTCTCACTACTGTACGTTGTGAGATTGCAGCGTCTTGTGCAATTGGCCGTGATGCAATACTCGATTTACTATGGATTCCAGTAGCGTAACATTTACACTAACTTACATTATGTCACACAAAAAAAAATCTCGTGCAAATTCACGTTCATATCTTAACAAGAATACGTCCTACGCACAACACAAGACTGCATTTACTCAGTGCGTCAAAATAATCTCACAATATACTTAAGTATACGACGAATTTAAAGTTTGACTGATGAGTTAATATTTTAAAAATGTATTATTTCTTGTTAAGGGTGTTCGGCACCATTTTTTTATTGTTAATTGTTTGTAAAATGTGGAAGGATTTTACAATTCGTAAATTTATAAGTTCTTACTAAAAAATTACAAAAAAAAAACGCTTAAGATGTTACACATCAAACCGCACTAGGCTTAAAACAACAATTCGAGAAAAACAGTCTCTAGGCGCTACCGCAATCTAAAATTTCTCTGAAATAAATAGTCCTAGACGAGCTGTTAAGTTAATCCTACCTCACTGTGGAAGATAGAATTATACTCTACTCGATCAAATCATACACTGTTCTATTCGTACAACACCCTTTAACAAAGAGTACGTTAAATTTCGTCACAGTAATCTTAACAAATCTATATTAACCCTAAAACTACAAAATACACGTCAATTCAGTTTTGAAAATAAAATTATCCAAAGCTTAATGCAATTTTAAAACATATAGGTTATCGTAAACTTATTGATCACACCCTGTACATACATAACATCAACTTTATAATTTACCCTCGTATACACATAAACTATTATTTATAATTGTCATACAAATTATGAAAGAAATAAATATCACTCGATTTGGAAAAAATCTAATAACTCAGCCTATTAATTTTTAACCACAAAACCATTAATTCGTATTTTAAAAATTGAAAAATGTAACGATATTTGAATTTTTGTCATTAAAATGTATTTTAAACGTCCGCAAGTATAAATGAATCGCTCTGATTTAAATCGGAAACTTCTAATTAATAAATAAATCGTGACCAGTGTTGTGTACGCAATGACTCTTAATTAATGCAAAGCTCTCATTCAACATAAACTCCAAATAAACAATTTTTCCAGCTCAATCGTTCAGCCAAAATGTCAAAAAAGTTTGATTATTTTTAAACTGTGTAATCCTTTGTGTCAATTCCCACATCAAAGAAAACAATGAAATCTTAGAAAATTTAATACTGGTTCTGTTTAAATCGTATATTGATTGAATCATCACTTTAATAAAGTCTTACCAGAAAACTCTAGGGAGGATTACCATAATTTAAACAACAGAATAAGTTAACTGATCGAACTCTATTAACCAATTTTGCAAAAATATTTACATATATATACATATATATATATATATATATATATATATATATATATATATATATATATATATATATATATATTATATATTGGTTGCTTCCGTAAAGCAACACATACAAAAAAACAATTCTTACAGATTAATGTCCCTACTACCTATATTCTATCATATAATAACAGGTAACGGATATTGATTATCCTTAATGCCTGAAATAGAATTTATAATATAAACAATGACATCTCTGACAAATTTTTATCACAGAATATTTTAATTGCAGTTGATCACTAAATTCTTAATTGTCTATGAGCGGTTAAGTACTGTTAATAAACGCAAATATATTTACCTTCGTATTATTAATGTCCAATACTGACTAATTTACAATACTTAACACATGTTTAGTTATATAAAGGACCTCTTCGAGTTCCTTTTTGATCGCGCGGGTTTTACACACAATACTTTTTAACTCAATGGTTGCTGTTTATTTTAATTCTGTTTAAACATTTCTTAAATTTTGGATACGTTTAATATCAATTTCCAATTCACATTAATCATTTCATTTATAAACGTTTAAATACTTCATCCCCACAATGGGATTTGCAGTAACCTAATATATACTGCGACACTAATTATTTACAAATAAAAACTACTATTATCGCCAGGAAAGAATCGCTCTGCGTCATTAATTTATGAACCTAGCTATCCAGATTGTTTATATTGCCATTTCATACCAAAACGTGTTTAAAAAAAGGATGGAAACATACTTGAAGTGCATTTGACACAATCGACATATGTCATTGAATAGTTTCATTGCAATGAAAAGAGAAATAAAATAATCATTGGTATTGTTTAACATGTATTTTAATTCTAATTTGACTAACGCGTAATTTTAGCATATAACCTCACTATCTTACATTCAAGAGGTAGATAATATTTATTTTTATTTTACAATTGTACTCGCAAAATTACAGCGTGTGGTAAATCCTCTGGCTATATTTGTGGCCACGGTGAAGAATATCAAATCTCGCAGTAGATCTAATCGAATTTTATCCAGTCCAGGTAAAAAACGATCTCGTAAAAATCCAAATCAAACGATCTGCCAGAACCATGCAAAATGTGCATTAGGAATACACTGTACAACAGGTATGCATAAAGTGAGTACAATGTAACGTATACATATTCCCACATATGAAATGCTTTTATTTATTGAAAAGCGCGTCACAGTTGGAGCGTTAAATGCTGAACTCCGTGATAGTCATGTTTCATTAAGTGATAGAAGTTTAAATCGTACATTACATACATTAGGATTCAAGTTCAAAAAGTCTAATCGTACAGCTTTATTGGAAAAACATATTGTAGCAGAAATGCGCTCATTTTCTCAAACGATACATTCAAGAGATCAATTAACCTAATCTAAGACAAATAGTATTTATGGATGAAACATGGATCCACTCAAAAGGTAATTCCAGGCAAGTCGTGGTAAGATGAAGACGTAAAGAGTGTACGGAAACCTCAGGGCCATGATGGTAAATGCTTTATAGTTATCCATGTGGGTTGCACCACAGAATTTATAGAGGATGCATCCCTATTATTTGCTTCAAAGTCATTAAAAGAAGATTAGCATGGTGAAATGAATGGAGATCTGTTTAAAAAATGGCTTATTGAGCATTTGTTAAATAATTTAGAAAAGGACAATGCAATGTACACTCAATGTTGGTCGAGAAGGTACCGACATCGTCCTGGACAAAGTCTAAGATGATTTCGTGGTCAACGCAAAAAAATATTAGTTATGAAACCACATTATTCAAAACTGAACTTTATTCACTTATTAAATCTCGGCAAATAGGGAAAACGTATGAGGTAGATGAAATAATTAGAAGCTAGGGATATGATGTGTTACGATTGCCACGTATCATTGTGAATTTAATTCAATAGCAAAATGATACTACGATATACACCTTGGAAGAGATGGTTATGAAGGCGAAATTGTTATTGCAATGTGAAACGAAGCAAAGTAACCGAACTGTTTGGTCTAACTGTATGCAGCATAAAGAAAATAGTATAAAGAGTGGCGATGAAAACGTGAAGAAGTGTTGGACTTTACAGTTGATCAGATGGTGGATAATGTGAGGAACTATTCTGAAAGTTCCGATACAGATAGTGATTAAAACTTTGGTACTATAAGTTTATTTTTACAACATAACAGTGTCGGTAATTGAAAAGGATGTGTAACAATGGTAAATGTAATAAAGAAAACTCAAATGCACACCTTGTAGCTCTGTGGTCTCATGAAATAAAGTTGAGACTTTGGAACTCTAAAAGTTATCTAGTACTAACAAAATTTATGTATTCGTTAATGTTCTACTGCTTAACATTTATTTACATTATGCATAAGAAAATCTTATACCCAGTTATTTAAACATAATGAAGCTGTAGCAATTGTTCGGAAGGTTCAAATAGGGTACAAATTCGATTATCTTTAGTTATCAATTATATGTAAATGTTTGCCGCCAATATGCCGATATTGCACATAAATATTCTCTACATATACTGACTTCCATAAAAATTGCAACACCTAGAATTTGTTGAACGATTTTATTGAAATTTTCGTTAACGATGTCTATCATTAGAACAAACGATTAAAATTTGAATAAAATCTGTTTTTGTTTTTTTTTCCTTTGCACTTAGTAACAATAAATTTGAAGAAATAAACCAATCAGTCTGTAATTAACGGTCAATTTTGCAAATTGTTTGTTCACAATTTCGTTCTGAACTTGGGAACAATGCCAAGAGTACGTCAACATCAATATTTTTCCCAATTGACTGATTTTGAACGTGACTTTCGCTAAGAGAAATTGCTCGTCGTGTAAACCGAAATGTTACAACGGTATTGAGATGTTGGTCCAAATGGTTCGAGGAAGGGGTGCAACAACGTCGTCCTGAACCTGGACGTCCCCGCAGGACTACAGATCCAGAAGAACGTCGCTTAAGACTTTTGGTCACAAGAGACAGATTTTCAACAACTCGATCGATTGCAAATGATTGCATGAAAGGTGTAGGACCCAGAATGTCAATGTCATCTGTTTATCGCCGGATAAGGTCTTATGGACTGCGTTCATATCGTCCATTTTTATGTCTTCCTCTTACACCACTTCACCGTCTACGCAGGTTAGAATGGAGCAACGAAAGAGCGAATTGGGCGCAAGAATGGCATCGAATTGTGTTTAGTGACGAGTCCCGATTTTGCTTGTGGGCCCACGATGGTCGTAGGAGGGTCAGACGGATGCGTGTAGAACGTAAAAATCCAACATTTTTTTTTGGAACGCAACACAGTCCTCACACAAGGAGTGATGATATGGGGTGCAATATGTTACGGTAGCAGATCACCCTTGGTCTTCATTAATGGCAACTTAAACGCCGCTGGTTATATTGCCAATGTGCTAGAACCTGTTGCGCTTCCATATCTTCAGGGGCTGGAAAATCCCATGTTCCAACAGCATAATGCATGCCCTCATATGGCAAGGACTACAACACGTTTTTTGGAAGAAGCTAACATTGCCGTCCTCCCACGGCCTGCTCGGTCGCTTGATTTGACGCCCATTGAACATGTATGGGATGAGGTCGGTAGGCGACTGGGTGTGGTAACCCTCCAGATAAATTACACGATCTCCGGATACGTATTCAAGAAGCTTGGGTTGATATACCACAGGCATCTATAGATCACTTGATTGATAGCTTGCCATGCCGTGTAAAATGAGTGCATTACAAATCGTGGCGGAGCAACTCATTATTGAAAAAAACATTTTTTGTTTTTGTTCTTTTGTTTTCAAATTTTAATCGTTTGTTTGTTCTAATGAAAGACATCGTTGACGAAAATTTCAATAAAATTGTTCAATAAATTCTAGGTGTTGCAATTTTTATGGAAGTCAGTATATTTACATAAAACTGGTCCAATTTGTATTTTGTTGAATACTCATAAATTATAACCTACAAAAACCATTAAGATAAAATATCTACTAGAGCTCTATTGCTCACCATGGTCATTAATATGTTAACTATAATAAACAGTTTTTTTTTCGATTTTCACAAAGTAAACGTTGTTTTCTTTTACGGTGTAAATTTTACAATAAAGCAATGACGATTTCTTCACATTTCTTGATTAATAGTCATTGCAATAAACAGCATAATCACCTGTAACTGCACTACCGCCATCTCGGAACAGAGTAATTAATTAAAAGAAATTACGGAAATAATTTGAATCAGTTTTTTAATATTAACTAGTACTATTTTAAGTGATGATGCAGGTCCATTCTTTGGTGGCGAGAATAGTAGTATAGATCGTTTCAAAATACTCGCGCGAGATCGCCCTCTCAAATGTATAACTCTGAACTCGGGTGCTTGGTGTTCTGCTCTGTGAGTCTTCCTTATATACATCCAGGCAAAACGTCATTATAATTATCCCGCTCAACCCAAAACAACCTACCCCAGAAGAGTTTCTAACGCGCGTTTTTGCCGCGCACGAAAACGGCAAACGGCACCAAGGCAAAACTTGGGGCCAATCCATTAGCCATCTTGAAATTTTTATAAAAATCTTAATAATTCTTCGAAACATCCAAATTTCGCATTCATACTCACTCTACATAACATCCAGATCTACCTTAAACTTTTATGAAAGTACCACATGTTCCACGAATTTTCCTTCCGCCATTTGTCCTTAACTTACATAAAATTTTCCATTGTGCAATATTATGTCATTTATACAAGCAAAAATATGCATACATATTCTTGCTCTACACTCTAATACAATATCAACATATCATAAATTCACACGTTACACATTTACAGCAATTTTAAACTCTGTATTCCTTAAAATGTAGTCGCCCAATACAGTAATATTCATTATCGTATTAACAGGGGTGTTACTAAAACATTGTTTCTTATTCAAATTTAATTCTTGCGACTCATAAATATTTATACCACATTTAGATATGCTTTTACATATCTACAATACTCAACGCTTTACTAAAAATTCCAGTGGCGTAGCATTTACACCAAGTTATATTATGTACACTCAAAAAAATTCCCGTACAAACTCACATTCATATATTATTAAAAATATATCCTACACATAACACAAGACTCCATATACCCAATGCGTCAAAATAATCTCACAGAGTTATTAGCGATCAATTAATTTTAAGAACTTTCTAAGTTTCTCGAAAACCACGTAATGTAACCATGCGATTTAAAGCTCAAATGGAAGTTATTTTATTAATACTACAGCATGAAATAGTTTTTGTTTCAATTCAATGAATGGCTTTTGCTCAAAAATTGTTTGGAAACTTCGAAAATTAAACGAATTTCTTATATGCTAATTAAAACATAAATTTGATTGGTGTATACTCAAAACATCGAAATGAAATTAGTTCACGCCGTAGTTTGAGGTTTTTACTTCGTAATTATGTTATGTTAATCACAAAATGTGTGTTAAATAGGAGAAATGCATGTGTATGTGTAATGTTTAATATTTGATGTGTGCCAAACGGCTACGGAACGTCCTTAAGGAAAAATGAAAAAGGGGCGTATGTTGCCCACTTAATCTTGCTTGTTTTTTGTTACAATATAATTGTACAAAACGGTATTTTTTAGCGAACGAAAGGTAGTCTATGTTTGCCAAGGCGTGAGTGCAGACTGGAATTGCAATTTGATTAGACGTTCCGCTTTAGTAAAATCAAAAGTGCGGAATTATTTTCGAGTCCATATAAATGAACTACCTAATGAAAGGATTACTATATCCAAATATAAGTAGGTGCATACTTAAATGTACATTGAAAATCTAAACAAGTAATTCAAGAAGCTGATGTAAACTTTAGAAAAGCATGTCATTGTCTTGCAAAAAGTTACTATTTCATTAATTAATGATATCCAAATCGCACACTGATAAGACAGGGTAGTAATTTGGTTGCCAATAAAATCTCTCCAAGATGATTATTACATTGAAATCTGTTTAAATAACGGGAGTTAGTACTTGTGCAGCATTTCAGTCATCGGTAATATGATTGACCATTGTCGTTTGTTACTTTTTTTACTTTGCAACCTTGTAAAGAACTTAATACGTGACGAAACGTGACATAACCTCAGTCTGAAACTGTAAACTTTCAGCATTATTACACACATTTAAAATACTGATCTTTTTGGGATTTTATGGAGTATTTTTGCATTTAGTTATACAAATCTATACGTTTCGATATCACTTATAGTTATCGAAAAGTATAAAATTTGAATACAAAAATACACCATAAAAACTTCCAAAAAGATAAGTATTTTAAATAACCTCAGTCTATTTCTTTTTATGATTAATGAATGGCTCACTGGTTCTAGCGCGGAGTAAACCTAATTCAGCCGGGTTGCTTAGAATTGTTTGTTTACGAACTGGTTTCTTTATACATACAGCTTACTTTAATTATGCGAATGTATTTATGCAATAGGTCAAAAATTGATTTTATTCACGATACAATTGTGTAAATTCTTTGTATCTTTTTTTCTTCTTGCTTATGAGTAGTTTAAACTGCATTTTACCATTAGGGTAACCTTATTACATCTATTAAATTTATCTTTTGTTTTATTTTATGTGTAACTTAACCTGCATTATTTTTTCTTTTATTTTACTGATATTTTCCAATATGATTGGGGATAATTATTTAATTCTGATTTATTTATGACACAAATGAGGGTGTGATTTTACTATTTATTTTTTTATTATGTTTATGCGTAGTTAAAACTTTTCACATTACCATTACTCGATTTTATAATTTTGTAGCACTTTAACCTAATTTAATCGTAGTATTTGTATATTGATTCTTTTTCGTTATTCGTTTTACTTTGGTTTATAAATGTTAGTTGCTTGTAAAATTAATTATTGACTAACAAACAGTTGGGTTTTCTTAGTGATTCTTTCCTAGTTTGTAATTAACGGGGTGAATCATCAATGCACCAATCTCGTTAATTCTATTTTGAGTAATTATATAGTTTACCGATCCCACTATGATATAACACTTAATCTTATCCATTCCTATCTCATAAAATTAAGACAACGTAATCTACCACTAGACTGCCAATTATTTTTATCAGATTTGAGTGTTAAGAGTAATTCAATATTAGACTTTTAATTATTGCGAGAAAAGTCAATGTAACGCGATTAGAATAAGTTCAATATTATGCTCTTAAAGATGTTATAGTCTTTTAATTATTGAAGATAATTTCAAATTACGCTTTTAAGGATGGGGTATTTTGGGACACTGTAGTATTAGTGAAAATAGTCCGTTTAAAGTAATCTTATTATTTTTTGCCGAGTACTAACTCGCGCAGGGGGCATATGTCCGTTAGACGTTATTACTGACAGTATATTTTTAGAGTTTCCACCTGTTGTTTGTGTGTAAGTGCATATTCGCTATAAACGTTGATTACTATGCATCCTAGTTTCTATACAACTATAAACGGTGGGTCAGTACAAATTTTTGAAATCGAAAAATTCGTGGCGCGACAAAATAGTTCCCGACAAAACAGCATACTTCAAAATAACCCGAAGTAAAATAACTCCAAAAATGTTATAAAATCCAATATTTTAAAATATGAATTAATTAAAAATAAATCTTCTGAGAAAACTGTAGATATTTGATTCTGGGACTTTTCCATGTAATTAGACCAGACTTTTTTAGTAAACTTCGTATTTTAACGTGATTGGGTTTTATACAACAAAACATTTTTTGCGTTACTTACTTGGGGTTACTTTGATGTGGGCTGTTATTTATTTTAATCAACTATATATATTACGTACTATAGTAATATGAGATTTCATGTCATATATTATCGTTTCGTCGGGTTGAAGCTTTGGAAGAACATGACAGTAACCTTTCTGATGCGGATATTTATGTAGAGCCTCCCTACAACAACGCTACTGAAACTGAAGAAGACGATAACTTATAGAGTCAAGACATTGGCGATGTAAATCATTTGCCACGAGCTATTTTGCGCGAAGCTTAAAGTGCAGTTCAAAACCAAAAAAGAACATGACGCAACAATATTCGATGGGTTTCCTAAGCTTATTCGTTAATAACGGACTCCTGGAATATGTTATTAGAGACGAATAGATACAATAGTCAAAAATGTGTGATTGAATTTTTCCATGAATGACTTGTACGTTCTTTTTGGAATATTTCCATTATCTGGTTACGCCAAGTATCCTAATAAGACAATGTTTTGGAATAGTAGTGACGATGCTATAAATATTTTGCATAATTCAATGAGACTAAGTTTGAGATAGTGATTCTTCATTTACATTTAAGTAATAAGAATTTGATTGACAACATTTATTACTAAAGAAAAATCATTTTAATGCCTATGACGTTATATCAAAATCTTCTTTTGTATTACACACAGCTTATCTGTTAATACCATGCCGAAGACAGCCTTACCTGCCACCTTTTTGTCAGCGGTTGTCAACCCGGAGGGTCTTCTCAAACTGAATTTTATGTGAAGTAATATATTTATTTATTTACATCATAAATTACATAGTATATACAAAACGGTTAACTGATGCTATTTTAATTAACGGATATAGTATTATATATAAAGTATATAAAGTATTAATTATAGTTAGCACAGAATTAAAAGTAAATATAAACATGGCAAATAGTAACTAATTAATGTTACATTATTCACTGTCACTATTGTCCACTTCGCTATTAAAATCATCATCGGTATCTACATTGTTTATATTTGTAATAATCGGTTCTATGAATCTCTTTACTTCACTCCACACCATTTCGATTGGATTTAATACAAATTCCTTACCCTTATAATCACGCTAATTAGAAAATAATTTATAAGACCTTGTACCTCAATATACAATAGTACTTATAGACAATTCCATTCCTTAAATACCAAACAATCTAAACTATCTCTTAATTGCACTGTGATTTTAATATGTGATTCAACATTGGTTAAATATATACAAAAAAATATGCACATAAAAGCACAATGAACCTTAAACAAGCACGTTTTACAAAATAAGCTTATAAGTTAAATGTTACTCTTATTTGTTCCCTTTTAATTAGCAAAGAAGTTACTATTATATACCACTGTAAGAATAAAATATTACAAACAGACTGGTATAAAAATCTAGGAAAAAATTGGTTGAGAACTTCTGGTGATAAGGTTTAACATTGGCTATCTTTCGTGTACTGTAAAGTCAGGCTGAAATCCTCTATAGATACCCCCATTTCATGTATGTTAAGAAGGAGAACCAAGTCGCTTAGATACTCTCAAGTATTGGTATCGTCTTTAAAATTTCGCACTAATGCAAATATGCAATTATCGGTAATCCTGTACTTTTTTAAATTTTAATGGTGGTCGGATGAATGAGTTGTTCACCATAAGCATCCATTAGTGGTATAAGGGGGGCTTAGTTCCCCCATGCACTAAGGTAGACCCGTCCAGTCCTGTAATTCCTTTTACGCTGCCGAACCGAGCCCGGAGCCGGATGAAAAATTTTCTAATCATGCGATGCGCGCCTGCACTGCGCGTGCTCCGTTGTTGTTGCCTGGCTGGTAGCGCGTGAGCTCATTCCGACATGAGCCTTGGGCTTATTGTTCAATTAATAAATGTCAGGAAATTATGTAAGTATAGGTACCTACTTACCATTAATCATCGTACAATGTTTATCATTGACCTTTTCTTGTACTTACTTTTTGCATACCTAACAATAATAAATCTCTTTACTGATTCATTAAAATACACCTTAATGTTTTTGTTTCGTTACAGTAATAACTATACTACAGTCGACGCAATGAAAGACATAAGAACATTTTTTTCAAATTTGTAAGCAAACATCAATTGATATAGATTTTTCGGAAGTAGGTCTAACTCCTGGAAGTTCGGATGGATCCGAAGAGAGGTACTTATCAGGCTGAAGCTTGGCTAAGATTTCCCAGTCGTGGCGGAGGCGCCACATGTGATGTTGATAATATCGAAAATGTTCTACAAACCTCTAGTACATCAGAAACTCATGAAAATGACAGTTCAGATTTAGAGAGCTTGGATTCTGGTCCAGCACAACCAATTATAGAAGTAGTAGTGGGGCATCTCAACTTTCACTTTTTGATCTTGGGAATTCCCAAGGCCGCCCACGTGGGAGAGCGTATTTTCCACCCCTATGGTCTTTTCGGAGGCCTTTTTCAACCCCTTGATTTTCAACCCTAATTATGATCTTTTTGACAGCAATTTTTTTGTCGGCCTTATTTTATGGTTCCTTTTCGGAGGCCTTTTTCAACCCTTGATTTTCAACCCTAATTAGGACCTTTTGGTTGTGTTAAGAGCCTTTTTGCCGGTTTTATGGCTTCTTTTCAGTGGTCATTTTCAACCCCTTGATGGAATTTTCACTCTAATTAGAGCCCTTTTGGTTGCGTTAAGTGCCTTTTTGGCAGTTCAGCCCCTGGAGGGTAGGCAAATGGACGCGCACGTGAGCGGCATATTTTAGGCCTTTCACTTTTGTGACGACATTTGACCTTGGGGGTTTCCGATGACGTAATTAGGCCTGGGGATTTCCGATGATGTAATTCAGCTTGGGGATTTCCGATGACATAATTGGGTCTGGGGATTTCCGATGACGTAATTAGGCCTCGGATTTCCGATCACGTAATTAGGTCAATGCAAATACTATAAAGTTTATAAATGGTTGTGGAGTATAGTATAAGAAATGGCAAAGTACATTGTTACTACTGTCGGCTATTTGGTCATGAACTAAATTACTAAAGGATCAAAATGAAAGGTTTTCTGTTACCGAATACAATAAATGGAAAAAGATTTCAGAGGATTTGCAAAAGCATACTAAATCTCAAAATCGGTTGAAAAATGTAGAATGTACGAAGCTTCTCTAGATATTAATGTGCAATAAATGCTAAATATTCGTCACAATACAGAGATTCAGTAAAATAAGGAATACTTATTGAAATTATTTTACATCTCGCCAGGCAAGGTAATGCTTTAAGAGTCCATCGAGAAGGTGATGATTCCAAGAACAAGGGCATTTTTTTAGAATTGTGCGACTTATTTGCTAAATTTGACAAAAAAATTGCAGATTTTTTACAAAAAGAGCCCCTGCATTCAAAACGAAATAATGTGTATATCACAAGATCTCTTTTTAAAAAGAGAAACCGATGAAATTAGTCAGTGTGTATTCTATTCCTTAATGGTTGATGAAGCTCGTTGCTGCAAAAGCGAACAGTTGTCCGTTGCGGTCCGATACAATAAAGGTTTTGAAATAAAAGAATGGTTTCTGGGATTGGTTGATTGTTCGTTATCTCGAGATGCTTCTGCTCTAGAAAATTTAATCATGGGTTTTCTACAAGGATTGTAACTTGAATCCCCAATTGTTGCTCAATCGTATGGTGATGCCAGTATTATGACTAGAAAAAATAAAAACATCTCACCCTCAAAGAATTTACACGCTCTGCCTGGCACATAGAATAAATTTAATAGTAGTACACACATGTAAATCTGTTGCGGGTGCGGCACAATTTTTCAATGCGTTTGAGGTTTTGTATTACCACTGCTCAAATCCATGTACATATAAGACATTTAATTCACCAAAAACTAGGTCTGAAACCTACAGAAATTCAAAATCTAAGTACGACTAGATAGCACTGTCATTTCCAAAATTGTGGCAACCTAATTAAAAATGTTAGTGCTATTAAACAATGCCTAGAACAAGAAATATCGAATTCCAAAGATCACGACTCAGTTGAAGCCATGGGTATACTTTCACGTTTGTTGAGAGCGGAGAAGCCATGGATATACTTTCAAGTTTGTTGAGAGCAGAGTATGTAGTATCTCTAATCGCTAAGTAAAATATTTCAAAATCCTAACGCTACGTTGGGAAAGGCTAGTCATGTAATAACTTCTACTATTTCGCTTTTAAAAGATGAAAGGAACAGTTTTACAAATCTTTGGTCTAAAGTAGTAAAATTTACGGACGATAATGACCTATGTCATGAACCAGTGCGTATGTCAAGAAAAAGAAGCTCATGAAGAAACAATACTGGTGGCAAATGTCGAAGAATATTGCAGGGTAATTGTATTTTTACGGGCCATGGATGCTGTAACAAATGAATTTGTGGAAAGGTTTGGTGACTTAAGACTTTACAAAAAGTAGTGTTAACTTTTTAAATCTCTCTTTGTAAGGTGGTAGTACCTTCATTCACCGTTATGCATAGCTCTTTAAAATTGATATATCACTTTTAGAAGCAGAAATAAAATTACAAGACAAATGATTAAAAATGAGTACAGCTTAGGGCTTTTTATTTTGAAGAAATATGTGACGGCAGATCTCCAGCCAAATGTATACAAACGTGGCTACGCTCTTACATAGATCAAGATAGATTTTCAAAGCTTTTCATACTTCACATCGATAATAAGTTGGCTAAAAAGATTGACCCTCGAGAAGTCTTGAAAATGTTTGCAAACAAAAACAGAAAAATTGCCTTAATTTAATTTTGAATGTTTTTTTTATATCCTAGACAGATTGACCCTCGAGAAATCTTGTAAATTTAATTTTGAATGTTTTTTTTAATATCCTAGACAGATTGACCCTCGAGAAGTCTTGGAAATTTTTGCAAACAAAAACAGAAAAATGGCCTTAATTTAATTTTGAATGTTTCTTTTTTATATCCTAGACTAGGTTAGGTACCTAGTGCATAAGTACATATTATACGCATAACCCATTAAATTTTATGTTTTACTTTCAAAATATGCATACCTTTTATTATTAATTTTATTTTATGGAAGAGTGCATTTTGTAAGGGGGCCTCAAGCCCCCTCCCAAGAAAATATATTCCGCCGCCAATGTAAGCATCCTGGCCAGTTTGTACTTTGTGAAGGGAGTCTATAAATTTCGAAATAATTGGGTCGGTTTAAGTAAATATTTTTAGGGCTTTGTTGCTTTGCTATGTATGATGGATTTGACGTATGCCCAATAGCCCCTACAGGAAACCAGCGATGGCGAATCGGTCAGACGAATTGGCACCGGCGATTTATTCTAAACTTAGTGCTTTTTCACCCGGCGCCATATAAGCGCGCGATAAATGCTTTACGCCAAATGTATGTGTTTTTAAATCAGCCGTTTTCAAACAAAGACGATACCATTACGGCTATGGTAACGCCGACGCTATATGGCCTGAACACGCGATTTCTTCTACTGAAATCACGCTATTTTTATTCCTGTAACCAGTGCAAGTGTATGCATGTTTTCACACGGTTCACCATAATCGGTCGCAATTTATGCATATCATTCAAGCAGCGTTGCAGGTCAGTAGTAAGATGGCCAAGAAAGTGACAAAGAATGTAGTATGACCCTTTTAACTCTGATTGAACTGATGGAATAAAGACCGTGCATTTGGGACAAAGCAATATATGATTACAAAGATAGATTGACGAAAACAAAAACGTCGACGGAGATTTATTAGTTTCTGATCGAAGATTTGGAAAACTTAGAGCAAGAGAAAAAAGTGGAAGCACGTAAGTCATCTTGGGCATGCTTATGAGACGACGAATAAATTTTAAAAAAGTCCGTATTTATTTATATAAAAGTAATAATAATTTGTAAATGACCAATACTAAAACTACTTATTCATTTTCCAAGGTAAAGAGAATTTGCAAATTCATCTCTTAGCTCATTAGCAGCTCTGCGGATCTACCTTGAGGTAGGTTTTGTAATCCTCTTGTTTGTGCAGCAGACTACATATCACTAGAATGAAAACAATCTCTATGACGAATCACAATATGTAAAATTACGGCAGCTTTTACAATATCTTTTGCAAATGGTTTAGAAACATTTAAAGCTCTATGAAAATTCTCCACTTGTTGCTCAATATACCAAAAGCACATTCTATAAACCTTTGGTCTCGTGTTAAACGATAATTGAAGACCCTTCTTGTCACACTAAGATTTTGTCCTCCAAATGGTCGTAACAGATTTTCACTTAATGAAAATGTCTCATGTCCAACCAATACAAATGGCAAGTTTATATCTGTCCCTTGTAAAACAGTTCAGAAATATTCAGCGTACCATCTTTCATTTTTGTCCAAAACACAGTTTCTTGAAAAACCGAAGAATCACTGTCCTTCCCATAGGCTACTATGTCTACATAAATAAACTTATAATCAGAATCTGCCATTGTCATCAGAACTATAGAAAAAATAATGTTTATAATTCAAGTTCATAGAGCCATTGTGCCGGAATTTTTGAACCCTTATATGTTTACCATCTACAGCTTCAATACAATGTGGAAAATGTGACATTATTTGAAAATTTTTTGCAATATTCAACCAATCTTCTTAGCAAGGAGTGGGCAGATATTATTCTCTCAAATGATTCCATAACTGCCGACAGACCGTTCGAACAATTTCACTTATAGTTGAGATACCTGACCTATTTTCACTAGCGAGGTATCTGTAAATAATAAAGTATTGTTTTTACATTGTTTACACTTGCAGGAAAAACCGTCATTGACAAATGGAAATATATTCGAGACACTTTGCAATTTCCCTTAAAAAGAAAAGTGGCGATAAACGAGGTAAAAAGTACATATACTTTGATCAGCTTCAATTTTTGCTAAAGATTTTAGAGAATCCAGTAGTTGCGACAATACGGAAAGTTAATAAAGTGAAGAGGACGAATCATCCGTATCACCACAAGCTAGAAATCCACCACCGGGGCCAAGTTCCACTTGTGCTCGAAAACGAAATAAATTATTAGAAGTAGACGAAACAGACAGGGCGATTTTAAAAGCCTTAGAGGCCACTTCCCAACTCCTACGCCCACCACCAGAAATAGATGAAGACACGGCATTTTTTTACATCCGTAACACCTGCCGTTCAAAAGTTTTATGAAGATGAAAAACTAGAATTTTGTATGGGAGTACTGACATTAATTAAACAAATTAAAGAAAAAAGATACGCGCGAGAACTCAGACCTCCATCGATGAGCTCCTATCACCATGCGCATGTGTCCTCTTACAATTCGTCTTATTCTCCAACCTCCGAATACCAGGCTAGAGACTATACGTTTGAGCAATTGTAATAGTATGACATTACATTATTATTATTATTAAGTGCATTATTATTTTCTACAATATTTCAAGCATGTTAGGTTATTATTGTTATGTGTTTTGTTATTACGATTCATACGGTTAATTTTTAGTAATTTGTAATAGAAGAAATAAACTTCACTTACCTCAAAGTAACTGCTTTAGGCGGGATACTTAATCTCATTGTTGTGTTTTCTTTCAGTATAGATTCTGATAAACGCTCTACCAAGAAATTAAAAGTATCTTGGCTCATTCGGAAGTAATTGAAGAATTTTTCTTCGTGTCGAAGTAATTTTTGCAAAGAGCGTATAAAACGCACAATTTACGTATCTTGCCTGTAAGAAGGGATTAATCCAGAAACGCCAATTTTTGCGTCGAGCCTCTCTTTGTTTAACTATTCGATTACGAATTAGCGGCAATAGTAGATTTCTACGTCTTCCCTCCATGACATTTCAAAACATACTGAGGAACTACGGCAACACCGAATAATTTTCGCGAATCTTTATGGCATCCAATTATCGTTGTGTGTGAAAAGTGAATACCATATTGCGACCATTTATTGCGCGCTATAAATGGTATCGTTAAGGCGTCGTATGTGAACGGCCTTAAGTAGTATAGGTGATGGAGGCCACTGAAACTCGGTATACACTTTTAAACGGCGTCGGTAAAGATTAGTTTTATACCGTGGACCATAAATCGATCTGAAGCTTGATCAGATCGTAAATATTGGTTTTAATGAGAATGTCTTCAATTAAAATTATAAGTGATGTTTAAAAGCCAACGTGACATAGTTTTTTGCCAGTGTGTTTTTTGTTTAATTAAATATAGTATAAGTGTCCTTAAAAAAAAAGGATATTGCAGCTTATCAACATCGGTGTACTTTAGAACCTCTAGAAATTTGCCATGTGGTCCAAATAGAGCATAAATAAACTTTATTGACAGTATATTAATTGTTTATTTTTGTGATCATTTCCCATTTAAAAGCAATTCTATTTGGCCTATCTATATATACATAATCAAGTACAAAAATTGATTCAATGATTTAACATGGATTTGACGTCAAATAGATAATTACATTACGTGCGTTTACATAATATTTAATACAAGCGAATTTAACTTGATACTCAGTAAAATTTCTAATTATCTCACTGTAAGTAGTAATTAGACATCTGTCAATAAGCAGTTTCATAGTAAAACTTATAACGTGCTGGTAATTTCAAGTTATTATTTAACTTATTGCTCAAACGTAGCAAATCTACAACACTAACCTTAACAAATTTGTAAAGAAAGAGATATCCAATAAGAGAGTTTTGACGGTCACTAAACTAATTGAATAGGTTTATGCCACGGTCGTCAATTACACGAACTTAACCTTTTTATAAACATTAATAACTCTTGGTATCGTGTGAAAAACTTCATTGATAACATTCTTTAATTCCTCGATTTTCAAAATATAATGTGTTAATAATTCCATCAACATTCATAAAATGAATATGAAATATACGTATGAGCAAGAAATAAGTAATTTTATTATATTATTCTTTTTAAACGAAATATAGAGCCAGTGCAAATGCCAAAAGCGTCGTCCAAGACAATATGTTGTGAACTAACATTGTAGAGTTCAACGCACAGACGATTTAATGACTGCGAAAAACTTCAATTAATATTAATGATACGTCACTTAAATATACCGTAAATAAACCTAAACGATAATATATCCTCTCAACAATATAATAGGTTATGCGAAATCGTCATATTGCTTGCTAGAAGTTGAATTTGTCGTCTGTTACTTGGGATATGAGTAGAAATCAATGACATACAAGATTAATGCTTTCGAATAGCACCCACATTACCATATAGTGTAATTTGAAAAATGTTTGATATTTGAGCTAACCTCGATCAGTCAAAACAAGAGGTACGCTTTTATACGTGTCATGGTATCTATCGATGGGCAAAATCCGATTCTGACAAGGATAAGTCTTTTTTTATTGTCGGACCAGGCGACCAAAAAAATATTATAAGGATGTGTCTCGCATACCATACAAAATGGGGGGTTCTAAAAAATCAAACTAAATGCAGTCCGCTCATTTTATAAAATCAAAAGTCTTTAATTCTAGTCAATAAATATAACCTTGTGATAACCTTAATACGTTTCATACACACTAACGGTTTAAGAATCAACGCAAATTTGGTAATTTGTCCTAACGTAGTGATCGACAGTTTAAATTTGACTGCTATAGCAGTATTTTGTTAGCTGAAGAGGCGAACAGAGCCAAAAGATAACTATAGAGTTTACGCTCAAAAAACAAGTTTGTGTTGTTTGCAATACCTCTGTGAAAGGTAACCCTTTTGGGGTCCTCGCATAACTAAATTTGTCAGAGGTCACCGTTTTAGGATCCAAACATGATCGTACTGCGGACACATACAAAATGGGAATACCCAATGTTTACGGTCATCTATCGGTTTCGAACTATTCGGTTCTCATCAGCATGGCAAAGTAACCATGGAACGAAGTTGCCGTAAGCCGCGGTATGCATACCACTGTCATCTTAAAATAATGGAGCTACTCAGAAGTACAAACTTTATTAGCAATACCGGTATAAGAATGTGCGCAACATCTTCACCAATAAATAAGCACCAGTCAATTCTCAGCTTCAGGCGAACTTTTGTTGCATCGTACCACGAGACATGGAAAATTCATAACAGAGATAACATTGAAACTAAAACTCTCTTTTTAAACATCCTAGTCAAAAACTGACAAGAGTCATTTAAATAAAATCAAAAAGATAAATGTTGAGTGTAATTTTCTGCTGAAAAAGGTAGTTTGTTTGACGTTAGCCAGACATTTCCCTACGAGAGAACCTATTATAAATGTGAATAGAATGGCCTTTTTGATTCAGAGGAAGAATATAATCGTATAAATAGGTGCATAGTAGAATATTGACACGAGATGAAAAGCTTTACGTACCTTTCTAAATTGTTGAATGTGATTAATTTGACGTTAACTAGTTTTTAATGTTTAGCAAATTATTAATTTTTGTAACATATTTTATTTTATCTCAATCTCTGTTCAGTTTGTGACGTGCGTAATTTCAATTTCGTTATTTTAGTCCACATGCACAACTTTTTTTTGTAAATTTTGTGCATTATATATAATAATTTACCCTAAACAAAACTCCTCTGTTACGCCATTGGCTCTTGCACATCATTCGTATTGTGTGTTCTCTAATTAAATTGCAATTTTCTATTTTATGGGTATAAATAATTATTCAACTCATCGTTATGTATCTTTGTTTTCTTATTTCTATATTGAAATTAACTTAATGACTTACAATTATATAAGTTTCATACAAATTTATAACATATAGAATTAGAATTTAATATATAACATACGCTCTTTTCCAAAAAGATATTGAATTGAAAAACACGTGCTTCGGAATTCTCTGTTTAATTTGTAATTAGACGAGCTATTTATATTGAATAAGGGTACTGTATACAGAGTTAAATGTCGGAAATAAAGTTTTTCATATGATCACGTATTCAATGTGGTAAGTTAAATAGATTTCAAATACACATCAAACTTATTCTGGAATTGCTTTAGTGCTTTTAATTTTACTTCTACTGGACTCTTCGGGACTGTTCTGTACTATTGATCATATCAACATTATAGTTTGGTTCAAAAAATAACCTCTACGATCCCCGCTGAAATTACATGGTCACCTTTTGTCTATATTCAAGATCAGGTACTGTAAACGTAAGCTTCATTACACTACCGGTACACCGTTAGCTTTCATATCTCTCATTGAAGACATCGAAACGAGTTAGTATATAATTACATTCATCTCACCTGGTTATCAAGGCAATCAATTTTTGATAACCAGTTATATACACCAATCTACTGCCTGTTTGCACAAGTGGAAAGTGTGTAGCTATTATTTTGAACATAGTGATTTCAATTGCAATATTTAGCTGTATCAGTTGTACGGTTGTCTACAATACTCGAGGTAAACTTTTTATTTATGTATTTAACAAAATTAATAATAATTT
The DNA here is from genome assembly GCA_036346205.1 of Vesta saturnalis. Taxonomy (NCBI): domain Eukaryota; kingdom Metazoa; phylum Arthropoda; class Insecta; order Coleoptera; family Lampyridae; genus Vesta; species Vesta saturnalis. The sequence continues at coordinate 628,037 of JARFJB010002347.1, read as the reverse complement.
TTAATTACAATACTGAGAATTTATTAAATAAACCAATTCTACATATAACATTTACTTACTTGTATATTATCTAATAGACGTCTATATATATATATATATATATATATATATATATATATATATATATATATATATGTGTGTGTGTGTGTGTGTGTGTGTGTGTGTGTGTGTGTGTGTGTGTATGTATGCGTGTGTTTGTTTGTGTGTGTGCGCGCTCGTGTCATTTGCATATAATAACTATTAACCATTGTTTATTTATTTGATTTGGTAACTGTCTTTGATGTCTCAACTTCAGTTAGTATTATATACAAAGAACCTTAATGTAAATTCTATTTTAGCTGCATTTACCCTTCATTTAGCATAAACGTTGTGCGACGTGCATCTATTTTTCTTTATTATTAACTTAAAATATAGACAGTTTCACATAAATATCGATTTGTTTAAGGTGAAATTATTTAACAATTTGCATAGACATTCAACCCTTGAGCTCAACGATCTACGTTCCTTTTAGTTTTAATTATAATTATAAAGGTGTTGAGTCTTCTGTAAGGACGGAAAATCTTAATAACAAACAACAATGCTTAATCGTATCAACAATGTCAGAGAAATGTCGTACAAGTACTAACGCCGGGTAAATAAACTAACTTCAACGTAATAATCATGCTTGAGAGAGGTGTGGAGACGGTCACATTCCTGTATAATCTAGATATTGGTTACCAATACTAGCTTAGTATCCTATGTTATCAAGAAACACTTGTGCGATTTGATTATTGTTAATTGATTTAATTCTAATGCTATCAAACGACAACCCAATACAAAATTTAGATATCGTGGCCTTATAACATAATCTTCTTACTCCAGCTTATTGAATTGCTTGTTTCGATTTTACATTTACAACTAATTACCTACTTACATTCGAATATCGTAATCCTTTGATAGCGGGATTCCATTTGCATTTTCAACAACTTCTTGAAAATGCAGATCTGTATTCAAAAATTGGCCCATAAAAGGTTAAAAACGCGATCAGACCATCAAATGTGATACATTGCTGGATTTGTAATAAAAAAAACCTTTCAAAATATCAGGACCGTATTTGAAAAAAATAAGTTGATGATAGCTATAAAAATAGGAAACGTCCAATTCAGAAAATGACAAACACTAAGAAGTGTTTGTGTTTTTGCATTTATGATAACGCAAAAAAAATAAATAGAAATTTCAAAAATTCAATTTTTTTCAAATATCTCAAACACAAAAAATTACACCATTTGATTGGTCCCCCAATTGCACAACTTTTTTCCTATTTAACCGGGGTGATTTTGCCCTTCTAGAAAATAATTATGACCGTTTCCTTATGGAAACTGGTGTATAACCGTTGAGGACATTAATGATCCGAAAAGACCACCATTGTAAAACCATAAAATTTTGTTTTTCACCATGGAAAAATTTTTGGTCGTTTCCTAAAAGACAAAATACAAATTTTCAATATGGTAGTCTAATTCTGAATCGATCGTTTTACATGTTATACCAGGAATTTTTTAAAATGCATTTATCAAAATTAAAAGTGAGTGACCTTAAAGTGGAATTAAATAAACGAGGACTATCTACTAAAGGTAACCAACAATCTTTAATATGCAGACTTAAGACTAAGTTAAATATAAATAAGCTATTTAGATGTGGCGACAACTGCTAGTACTAAATCTAAGTGTAAAAAATTAAAATTAAGCTATAAATATATTAATTCTTTACAACACAAAATAAAAGCTTTGGAAAATAAAATTAAGTTGAATTTGTGCTCATTAGTAAAAAACTATAAGAAATGCCTAAAGGAATTCAAAACTATTAAACTGAAACCAGGGAGTAATTCAAATTATGCAAATAAAGCAAAAGTACAAGATACGGTAAATGCAATTGACCATAACATTGTGGACAATAAAGCCAAAGATAAGGTAATCACTGAACACAAAAATGTAAAACCAAGAATACTTTTGTTATCAGACAGTCATGGCCGAAACGCAATAAACATATTAAATCAGATGCTATCAACAAATAACTTCCACACATTCTCAATTTTTAAACCAAACGGTCGGTACCTTTCAACACGTAATCCAAGATATTCCCAAACTTACGAAAGATTACAACAAAAACGATTACGTAGTTATTTGGGCTGGTATAAATAATGCTTTAATAGGTAGTATGATCAACAATAATATTTTGAAAACTACTTTAAAATATACACACAACACAAATGTACTCTTAATGTCCACTCCGTTTTGTGTAAACTGGTCGTATAATCGTAATAGCAATCTTAACAATTACATTTTTAATGTAAACCTACAATTGTTTGACGCGATCTCCGGTAGTAATCTAACCTACATTGACGTTAATTCACTACGATTTATGAAAAGTTTAGCCAATAAAATTATGTACTTTAAAAAGAAACATAAGGAACGTAGTACATTTATGTATCAACAAGAGTAATTTAATTGGAGTTGTGCCGTCTACATCTTTGTTACCAAGTATTGGCATAGAAGTACGTGATAGTAGCTCAAAAACTTTAATAAATTATTGCACATCTCAAGAGAAAATTAAAAATGTTTGTTTAGCCATTACAGGATAACGAACTTAAAAAGTTTCATCAAGCTCAGATAGAATCTAACGGACCATCATTGAACGTAAATATTAAAATTCTACATTACAACGTACGTTCAACTAAAAATAAAACAGAGCTATTTGATAGTGCTTTAGTCCCACAAATTGTAAGCATGACGTCAACGTGATTTGTTGGAGTGAACATTGATGCTCAAATATTGATATTCAATTTTACAACATCGATGGTTATGCTGTTGCCTCCAGTTTTGTCAATCATTAAGCGGGGTAGGCGGCGTGGCAGTGTTAACTAAAATTGATCTAAAATATAAAATTTTAACTAAAATTAGTAACATTTCAATAGAAAATGCGCATGAACTGGCTGCTGTAGAGTTAATAAACTACAATACAGTAATTTTTTATATTTTTATTTATTGAGTGTTATCCGAGACTGAAACATTTTGTTAGTTGTAATAAATGCGTGCTAATTACTATGATTTAAATGTGGACCATTTAAGGAATAGTTTTGAGCGATCCGAATTAACTGATCTGATATTCAGTTTTAACTACCATTTCTTGATTAACGAAAGTACACGTGGAAAAAGCTTTATTGACAATATAATTGTAAATTGCAGGGATAATGTTGTGGTAGCGGTATTATAAATTTTAATTTATCGGTTGGAGTGTTTTCCTCCTTAACTATATATGAAATGAATCAATCAAATAAAATAGTCTTTAAAAACAATCTGTCCTTCTACCAGGTCCGGATTTATTAAATTTTATGATCAACTTGATACAGTAAATTGGAGTTTCGTTCAGTCCGTACATTATGATGACATCCATTTTAAATTTCATAGTTTCATAAATATCATAATGAATAAATTCTTATTGTCCTTTCGCGCGTATCAAGTAAGCAGCACATTGACGAAACCCAAAATAAATTGGTTTAACGAGAATATAAGGGAAATGCGAGAGACCTTAAATTATCTTCGGGATCTTCAAAAGGGAAAAACCCAGATAATTTATACTTTGCTCAAAAAATTAAATCTTTTCGCATAAAATATAAATCAGAAATAAACAAGAGCAAAATTTTATTACCAATTCTAAGAATCCCAACAGGGCAAGGTGGTCAATAATAAAAAATCACACATCACAACAAATGTCACAAGAAATAGATATAACCCTCGATTGCTTCAAAAATAAATTCATACAAAATGTTGCACAATAAAGTGCAACAAAACTTTCAGCAAAACCTCACTGACAAACTTATGAAAAGCATAATTAACGTTATTATTGAACCTCTAACTAAGTTTTTTAATCAATCAATCATACCTATTGTCGCAAATGTATTGGATTAATTTAAAAAAATTAACTAATTGCATTTTTTGAAGGAAATAAGTTAGTACATACCTCACAACATGGATTTAGGTCATCAAAAAGTACTATAACAGCGTCAATGAGTTATGTTACGCATATTTTAGTCATTTGAGCAGAAGAGGTACGTAGAAAGAACGTGGGACTTAAGTAAGGCTTTCGAATCAATAGATCATAACACATTTATTACAATGTATCAAATTCTGCGTGTGAAATGTTAAGTAGTTATTTACAAAATAGGTACCAAGCTGTCAGATGGAATGGAGCAATTTCTTCTCTAAAAAAATTAGTTGTGGTGTGCCTCAAGGTTCGATATTAGGCCCTTTTATCTTCTCAATTTTCATAAATGATCTTCCCTCTAATATTAGCTGTTCTCACTTAATACTTTACGCTGATGACACAACCACAATTAACTCAAGTGACACATTAGAAGATATGCTAACTTCTTCAAAGAAAACGGAATTTGAACTAAATAATTGGGTGCAGGCGAATGGGTTAACAATAAACAAAAACAAAACACAAAATATTCGTCATAGTTTGCGTCCCCTGTCTGTAGATACTGAAAGTGTTAAATTGTTGGGAATTTATCTTGATTGCAAATTAACTTGGTCTTCCCATGTTGACTATCTGGCAACAAAATTAAATAGAAACATTTTTTAATTAGAAAATTAAAAACCATACTTACATTAGATAATGTAAGAATGGCCTATTATTCACATTTCCATTCCCTTATAACCTATGGTATAATACTCTGGGGTTCATCAAGTGCAGCTTTAAGAGTATTCTCGTTACAAAGAATCCGAGTCATGGTGAATTTTCAATACCGAGCAGATTGCCCACACATTTTTAAATTGTTTAAAATTTTAACATTACCTTGTTGTTTTATCAATGCATGCGTAACTTACGTTTACAATAATAATTTACCAGTTACTCACCAAACTTTTCACAACCATGATACAAGAAATAAAGACAAATTATATTTAACCTACTTCCGTTTAACAAAGTCACAAAAATATGGAAGTTTACCTTATAAAATATACAATCATTTGCCTCAAAATATTCGTTCCTTAAAAAGTTCACTCTTCAACACAAAAATAAAAAATCTACCTGTGAGCAATTCAAATAATTCCCTGGACTCACCAGTAACCGTGACATAATTGTATTATTTGTGGATTTGTGTTTTGTTACATGTTTTTTTCTCACCCGTATTTTGTCTATTTTGATATATTTAATGTTCTTTTTTGGACAACTGGCAAGTACAAACTGTACAATAGCAAGCTAAATAAATAATAATAATAATAATAAATTGATTCTTAGTTAACATCTTAGCACTTGGACATTTTTTTAACAATTTCATGACATGCTTGGAATTTAAATAAAGTCAAAGTAACCATTTGTGATTAATGTAAATAAGCAAATTTATAGAAATTTAGAACGCAGGGAATAAATAACCTTACGTTAGCACTACAATGAAATGTTCCACGCATTTTCAAAAAATTTGTATATACTGATTTGCATTTTTTTTTGTCAAGATACTATTTATTAGCATTACAAATGGCCTAATTATTATTATTCTTCATTCTAAAATGAAAATTCATTAAAATGAATTGCGTCTTAATTCAAATTTTTTGCATTACTAAAAATCTAGTTTCGTACTCGTTCTCGTTAAATTACGAAAAAAAAAACTTTCTAAAATGATACAGTTTAGAATTGTGAATTTTAGCTCGCTTGTTTTCATAAATATTACAATCATAGATATAGCACGCTTGAGAGGTTGCATAATATTGGCATATACTTGCTAACGGCATTAAATTGAATAAGATAACTAAACGTTGTACGTAGCATTTTTTTTTCTTTTACAAAATATAGCCGATAATTACTTGATCTAATTAACAGGTAAAAAAAGTTGGGTAATTGTCGAGTAAACTCGTTGAGTTGTTCGACACAATTATTGAATGTCGTATTATGTAAATCAGTGTATGTTCTACTTATGTGCAATGTAATTAAAATAAATTTCGTTTGGATGTTGAAAAAGGTGTTGGTGAATTACTGGTTAGTCTTCACTCTTCAGAAGAACGAGTGCAAAAACTTTTTATTAATTGATATTCATGACATATAACCAAATATATTCAAATTAAGAACGGTATTGACAATGACCCGAATATGAGTCAGTTACTGGAATATATTTGTTAAATTCAAAGCGTTATACTTTACAGTTGCAGAACTAGAATTGACTTTTTATTTTTAATCAATTGGGCTTTCCCCATATTTTACAAACTTTCATTTTCAATGCACTTAAAACGACTGGAATTTTATAGAGCCCCCGGCAAAAACATACAACAGAAATTGTTCAACATAACTGTTAATTTTACGTTATTCGGTGATGGGGTTTCCCTATATTCCTACCAACTGGGAAGGTACGACTTAAACTCTATGGATTAAATAAAGATACGGCATAGTGTACTGGATCAGTTACTGATACTGGAAAGGTTCGACTTAAACTTTTTGGATTAAATAAAAATATGTCAACGTATACCGGATCAGTTACTGGTACGTGAACGCTACCTTACTTTCGACTAGAACAGATTATTGTAGACGTACTTTTTTTAATGTTTATAATTTCTTTATAAAACATGATTTTTTCGCAAGAATTATTGCATGTATTATGCAATAATCACTAGGGCGACCGTTAATATAATAATGCACAATAAATGGTAGAATAATCAGTACCCAATGGTTTTGTTAGGTATTGCAGATCACTGCTGTAAGACCGCTTAGCGTATATTGCGCAATAAACAGGGACGGCATAAGGGGTATGCAACAGGTGCGGTCTCACAGGGCCTCTTCGTAATATAGAATTTAAAAAACCCGTTGCAAATTGTATCAATACTTCCACATCAAAAAATCGGTTTTTTGTAAATAACTCGAAAACGATTAACTTTATAAAAAAAATTACAAGAATGCTTTTCCATCAGAAATTTGATTTTCTATATAATACCAAAATCTCAAAAAATCGTGTAGACGTTGCAAAATCGAGTTTTTTGAAAATAACAAAATTTTCGAAAAAATTTAAAAACACTTTTTGTGAGAAATTTGATTTCCTATCTAATAATGTATTTTCCCTTTTTGAATATGTTAAGTAGTTCCGCAGATATTTAGGAAAAACCGGTTTTTTGCTAGTATCTTGTAAACCGTTTGTTGTACAGTAAAATTATAGGGACAAAAAATACAATTATATTACTAATCACATATTAAAAGTAAAAAAACCTAAAAAAATAAAAATTTGGAAAATTTTACCCCTTTCTCCATACCCCAAATACAATCAGTCGCTTTGGGCAGTTGACATCTATACGTGTGCCAAATTTCAAGTTGATAAGTTAAGTCCTTCCAAAGTTATGGAGTACACACACACACACACGCACGCACGCACGCACGCACCCACGCACGCACGCACCCACGCACGCAGCCACCCACCCACCCATTGCGGTGTTGATGAAATGAGGTTGAGTGTATGCAAATCGCAAAGCAAGGTGTTATGTTTGCTGATAAATCTCGAGAAGTGGACATTAAACAATTCTGCGGTTATAACAGGAGTTTATAACGGGAACATCATTATCAAAGATTTTAATGTCACGAGAAGTATTAGTCTTTTTTAACGAATTTATAACCTTCCATGTGGTTTGCGATTTGTTCGAAGAATATTTGATTATGTTGTTAAAATGTCATTTTTTAGAGGAAATCAATCATTCTTGATAAGTTGTATGCAAGCGTTTGTAGGCTGTACGGAAGATTTGGTATTTATCAGATAAAATTTTATAGTCCAAAACTTTTTGTTTAAGTTCATACAAATCATTTGAGATTCATGCTTTGTGATGTTTTTTGGCAGATACGTTTGAAACGTTTCCATGATTTGTTCTTATAGGAAAACTTAAGTCAAAGAAATACTTGCAACGATTGAAAAAAGAAAGAAAAGCTTCATTCGGGTCAGCACATATATAAACACTGTTCCAATTTTCAACTTTCAGGAGGGAGAGGAAAATATTACAATTTTCAGTAGAGAAATAAATAACAAACTGAAAATTTACTTTGAGGTAGAGCCTTGGAGAACAACTTTACCATGTTTCGTTCTTGGCTATCTGCCAGAATCAGAACTTTAGATGTTATTATAGGCTGAAGTTTACTGTTATAGATGGCCACGGATTCATTGGTCATTAGTTTGAAATTTTCTTTCGGTAATCTGTGCCCTTCAGAAGCCAGGTTTGATTCGGATAAGAACATTTCTTCTAAAAGGGAAAGGTTATTTCTTACAGAACCGTCCACCACTGTGTGTTTTGAGGGACTTGGCGTCTTTAAATAGTACAAATAGGAGGGAGTCACAAAATTTCCAACCTTATGGATATTGTGCTTTATTGCGCTATGATTATTTATAGAGACCTAACCTAACCTGCGAATCGTTCTCTGTTAAGACGGGGGTGTTTGACAAACCATCCCGTGGGCGAAGGACATTACTTATAGAATGGGAATTACAGATATCTCATTCTTGTGTATATTATGCTTTTTGCACTTCAGATTCTTTTTCAGGTCGTTTTTAGGCAGCACTGTTTGGGTCGAAACATCTTTTACGTCGGGGGTGAAGTGAGATTTTTTTAGATCCAGAATTTCTTGACGCAGAGATTGATTAAGAGATTGGCATTGCTGTAATTGTTCAGAAATGCGCATTTTTTTTGTCCGGGAGGGAGTGTTCCATGCTAATACATTCCTCTAAGGTACATTCATGTTGCTTTTTAAGTCTAGATATATACTTTTGTAGAGAATCAATTTCTGTACTTTGGTTTTTTATAGTGTCAACTAAGAGAGTAATTTCCTTTTCCACTATTTGCAGTTTGTCATCACAAGTGCAACACTTATTAATTGCCCTGTCCAATCGTATTGTATTACACCCGGTTATTCAGATTATTCTCTTAGGCATCATTAATTTAAATAATTGATTTAAGAGATTAAGAATTAATTTAATTTAAATGTTTACACAAAACTTCCATAGATATTAAAATATCTGTAACTGCATGCATATATGTTGTTAAAGTTGATATTTCTTTTTCATTCATTTTTTAATACACATACTTAATGTACATTAATGTACATTACATACATTTAATGGATACGTATGATGTATGTAGATATGTGCTATTTTATGTTGCGTTGTTTTTTCTTTCAAAGTAATCAGCAAAACGTTCGCGAACTTGAATTGCAGCAATGGGAGACCTTTGATTTGGTAATCCACTTCCCACAAATGCGCGTATAGGCCCGTACTCTTCTTGAGTTTCTGCGACTACTCACTCTCTATTGTTAATTATGACGTAATTGTGCAAACAACAAACTGCTTTTACAATATGATCTGCAGTTTCAATATTTGCCTCTATAAGACCTATAAATATCCGCGATTTCATTGCCAATATACCAAAAGCATTCTCTACTGCAAGACGTACTCGGCTGAGATTCATATTGAATTGTTTCAATCGTGTATTGTTGATTACTCCATTTTAGGATATGGTCTCATTAAATAACTTTGAAGTGCAAAGCCTTCATCACCAACCAAAACATGAGGAGCCGGGATATCTGTACCTGGCAGTGGCTTCGGCGGTAGAATAGTTTTCCCATCAGAAAAAAAGCTGAATTTCCAAAAATACCGCTGTCGCTATGACAACCGTAACTTCTTATATCAACTACAATAATCTTATAGTATGGATCAACTACTGATAGCAGAACGATCGAAAAAGAAGGTTTGTAACAGAAAAACTGCGACCCATTGTTATCTGGGCATTTCAGTTTTACATGTTTTCCGTCAATGCTTCCAATGCAGTTCGGAAATCCGAAAAGTTCTGAGAATCCTTCCTCAGCTCTCTTCCATAAATCTGAAGTAGGTTTGGCTAAATATATTCCAAATTTCTCGACACACTTCATCCACAATGTTGCCGACGGTAGAACGCCAAGAGAAAGCGATCATCTGATAGGTTTTATTAATTACTGTTTGGATTCCTCAAATAAGAAACAATTAAAATTGGTTTCAGATGACGCAGCGAAGACAAAATTGAAAAATTTACGTGATTCCTATATGAGATCCAAAAAGAGCATAAAAGGTGAAACAGGGTAGGTCAGAAAATATTCCAAGTGGCCATGGAGTAGATAAATGCCATTTCTAGATACGACACTTCAATATCGTCCCCAAAGTAGTAATGTAACAGATAGTACAATAGAAATTGAAGATGAAATCTTCTCATCAGAGCCTCCGTCATCTCTGGCCAACAGCAATGATGAATCGAATCAGCCCCATTCACCACCTGAAATGCGACCTCCGCCTACACCGAAGAAGAATAGAAAGTCCTAACATATCTTCAGACTCAGAGGTCGACAAGGTAATTAACTATTCACACAGCAAAAAATCAAAGGAAAAACATATTTGCGGGGTAGATCATTTGTTTCTCAGTTACGCTGCAATTTTTAAAACATTCCGCCCAAAAACTCAAGCAAAGCTAAAATTGAAACTTGCTACGCTCGTCTCGGACAAAGAACTGAATATGATTCTAGAACAGGAGGTATCATGAACAACATCGTCAGCATTAACAAGTTCAAGTGGATATCACACGCAGGGCTTGATGACTTTCAACTAAGCTGAAATACCACAGGATTATAGCAGCACGGGGCCACCTTTGACTAGTAACAGTACATTTTATTCTACGTGTTATGTATTTCAAAATTTTGATATTAATAATTAATAATGGTTTTATTGAATTACAATTTGATTATTTGTAATTTTTTTATCTATCGTTTTTTCATAATAAACATTTTGCACCATATACCCCGTGTTCCAAATTCGATGCTCACCATTGGGATCTCAGCTGTTATTAGAGTTGGAATGTTGGTTAAATGGGGAAAGTTTTAGAGAATTTTGGTCTTAAATACAATCCGTTTACAAAATTTTTCTGTTGCATTTTACCTTTTTAGAGATTTGAAAAAAATTGAAAGTCGCCTGTTTCGTTTTTCGTTAACTCATTAACCAATGATCTGACGACAACTTTTTAGATTTGACATTATTAAGACACTTTTTACCAAGGAATGTTTTTATCGTAATTAGAACCGCCGATGGTGTTTTGCTTTTTCCATAGTGATACTAACTTTTGCTTTTCTTATGGACGCCATTTTAAATTCTTCTTTTTTTTTTATTTTCAGTTTTTAATTGACAATAGCTTGATTACTTTCTAAAAGAAAGTATTCACAAAAATTATTTCTAATTTTTATTATGTAACAATTTACTAAATTTCACACATACTTGATTAAAAAGACCAATAAATAAAAATAAAAATTATCAACTATAATACTAGGAGCATAATTTATTTTAGTTGTATGTGATAAGTTATTCACGATTTTTTAAATGTTAAACCATAAACAAGTGTAATTTATTTACATAACTTCTTGAAAAAGGAATCAAAAAGTGTAAAGAACAATATACCGTAAACTTATTATAAAACATTTTAGATCTTAATAGACTTTTAATGAAACGATTCAACTAGTTGAGTAATTCGTTTCTATTCGTTATTAGTTAATAATAAAAGTTAATTAAATTCTCAAACATTTTCACGCTTCATTTTCTTCACTTACGTTATTCTTTCTCACACAAGACTTTGAATGGCAATAAACATTATTGAATGCGACGTTGCCAATTTTGAGTTTCTTCACTAGAAGTAAGAACATTCAAAAACACCTTGCACATAAATTATTTTTGTGACAGGCTACACATGGTTGAAAAGCTCTTTTTTAGCATTATCAAAAAAACCAAGAATTCAAAATGGCGTCCATAAGAAAAACAAAAGTTAGTATCACTACGGAAAAAACAAAAGATTGATCGGCGGTTCTAATTACGATAAAAACATTCCTTGGTAAAAAGTGTGTTAATAATGTCAAATCTAAAAAGCTGTCAGATCATTGGTTAATGAGTTATTAACGAACAACGAAATTTTATTTGAGACATATTTTCGTACATACTGGGTGTTCTAGAAAAGCGTGACTTATCAAACTTATGTTTTTTTCAATGGAACACCCTGTATCTTCGTTCAATTTTGAATAGTACTGTAGAAATAAGGTGCACAGGATTACAGTTTTCGAGATTTTCAAAATTTTCAGTTGTAAAATAATTACATTCAAATCACATTATCTTGGTAATTTTAAATATAACACCCTGTATGTTATTAATCTACATTATTCAAAAAAACATTCTGTATCATTTGGTATGTGGGTTCCCTATACCTAAATATTACAGTTTTTTTGTTATTCAACATTTTCTTAAATTTAATGTATTTATTTATGAGAAAATATTCGAATAATTACATATTTTTATTCTTAAATTCAAGTAAATTAAAAGTTATTAACTAAAAACATAAAAACGGCAAAATACATTTTTTTTTAAATGAGAGAACAAGACGCTAGGAAAAAATTAATTTTACTCTAACATATGCTCAAAATGTCTGCCATCTGCCTGAATACAACAATTAATTCTATTTTCAAAAGATCTTCTTATTTTATTTAACATTTCTGACGTTATACTGTTGAATGCATTAGAAATTCTCATTTTCATATCCTCGGAAGTAGTGGGGACTGTTTGATTTACTATAAGTTAAACAATCCCCCATATACTGAAATCTATTGGAGCAACATCTGGAGACCTAAGTGGCCAATTACAAGGACCACCCCTGTCTATCCACCTGTTCCTAAATTTTCTGTTCGAATACTATCTCTCAGGTCGGGAAAAATGAGCGGGTGCTCCATCCAACTGGAGCCACATTTTTTTCGTATATTTAATGGAATATGCTCATGGAGTATCCAAAGATCACGTTTTAAGAAATTCAAAAATTTTGTTCCATGTAGGTGGCCATCAAAGAAATATGGTCTAATCACATAATTGCCTAATATTCCTGCCCAAACGTTTACAGTCCATCAGTCTGTTTTTAGTATCGTAACAGTGGTAATTACGCCTATTTACTATACCATCACTCTGAATAGTGCGTTCATCTGTAAATTCCGCGAATTTAAAAAAATCAGGATCTCTGCCAGTCTTATCCAAAGCCCATAAGCAAAAGTTTAAACGCAGATTATAGTCCCTTTGAGAAAAATGTTGATGTCACTGAATATGAATAATATTCATTCTTTTTAAGTATCCTGTGGACACTTGTTCGACTGATACCTATTTCAGTTGAAATTTTTCTAGTACTTGTATGAGAGTCATCAGTAACAGAGAGTACTACATCACACTACAGCACGAAATATATTCAACAACCTTTCAAAAATTTCTTTTATTGGATGTTCTCGGTCGGGGTACTTTTGAGCATACAATCTAGAAGCCAGAAAACAATTTTCTAGACATTCCCCAATGCACAGTATCACATCAATTCTTTCTTGTAATCCGTATTTCATTTTAACAATTAAACAATAAATAAAATTATTGTGCACAATAAGTTAGAGACTTTAAAAAAACAACTTTTAATCGTATTATGTCTAAAAAGACATAATACAATGGATGGGTAGTATATTTTTCACAAAGCTAAAGACTAAAAAATAAATAATTTGGTGAAACCGTAAATATCTTTTTTCAATTTAAAGACATATTTACCAAACACTGTCAAGAAAAGCTTGCTTTGCAAACAGTTGTAACAGTTTACAATTTATTCAACTATCATGTAAATTAAAACAACAATAGTAAATTAGAAAACAATAATAGCAAACGCCAATGGCACAAACCACAAAAACAAATAGTTAATGATTTCCAACAAGTGTATTTATTTTATTTGCTACCGAGGAAAATTTGAACTTATATAATACGCATTACTGGTCAACAAATAATCCACATTGAATGGCTTCATCGTAGTAGTATACAGTGTGTCGCAATTCTTCCTGTCAAACGAAAGATGGAGTGTTCCTAATTGTCATAGCCTACTTCTTTTCTTAGGACGTCTTTGAGTTCAAAGTCGGCTTGATAAAAGTGACAATATTTTTGGGAAAATATGTATTTCTCAGTTATTTAAAAAGATAAATACCAAATATTAATGTTTGCGAAAGGCTTTAAAACAAACGCATTCAATGAACCGAAAATATATAGGGTATCCCACAGCTTTTACTGTTATTGTTTTCTTTTCTACTATTGTTCTTTTAATGTACATTGCTGTTGAATAGATTATAAATTTTTGCAACTCTTTCCAAAGTAAGCTCTTCTTGGCAGTCTTTTGTAAATATTCAGTTTTAAACAAGATAGAGGTTTGCTGTTTTCACTGAATTACTTAGCATTAATCTTCTTTTTGTCAATGTTAAAAACATACTACCCTACCATTTAAAAATTTCGAAAAGAACTGAAAAAACCTTAGATTTTTTAAAAAGGAAACACAATGAGAAGTACCGAATGCAAGTTTATAGCGCAATTAATAGAGCGTCTTAAGTTGACGCTGTCTATACAGGGTGGAAGGGAAGTAATGTACCAAAGGAAACTGAGTGAAAATAGGTCTAATTTGTAACAAAAAACTCAACTGGAGGCCTGTGGTATTTTCACCGTGGTCGGAGCAGATCTGGAAGTTTTTTTTTTTTTAAAGGATTTGTAACTTTACTCCTTTAACATCAGGTTTCCCAACAACCACCCGTATTTTTGTAACAATTAATACAATTTTGGAAAGATAATGTACTTTTCTAAGACAAAATGTGAGGTTCTGACTGGAAATTTACTTACGCTGCTTAGCAGACCGTACCAAATTTCAAAAATGATGAAAATTTAATTTTTTCACGGACATTTAAGGTTTATTTACACATCCATTTGGGAGATGAAAGTGGTAAAATTCGACTACTACCTTTCATAACTTTAAAACAAGCTATCAATGGTCCTTTTATATTGTTCCGTTCAATTTTTATCGGATCCAAAAGGTTAAAAAGCGAACAATCAGATGATATTTTTATTAAAATCATTTTAATCTGAAAAACTTACAAAAGCTTCTTGCCCGTTTCCGAACTTCTCCCACCGTTTTTCGCAGTCAGTTAGTCTTTTAGCTTTTGAATAAGGTGATCAAGCCTATTTCTGTGCAATATACTTCTTGCTGGCCAAGGAATCGGACCGCCGAGACTAATACAAACAGAGTTCGTTAAAAAATTCAAGAACGGCGTACGAATAACGGACAGGAGTTCCATCGTGCTGAAAAATGATACCAGCTTGATGTTCTTGAGGAATATCATCAAGCAGCCTTGGAAGATCATGCTGAAGAATTTTCTTGAAAGATGTGGGGGCCAATAAAGCGATCCCTAATCACTCCACCCCAAACATTTAAACTCAATCGTCTTTGAAAAGATTTGCAAGACAAACAAAGGGATTTTCCTGAGCATAATGATGCATATTATGCAAAATAAAAACACCATCTCAACTGACTCATCAGTCCACAATATTTTTCTTAAAAAGTGGTGTTTCTCGATGTCTAGTATCAGCAGCCATCGGCAAAAATTCATCCGCGGTTGAGAATCATTTGGTTCTAATATTTGCACGCAAGTAAAGTGTTAGGCATGGACATTGTTTTTGCTGAAACACCTAATACCTTTGTGTGTGGCACACCTGCTTCTCTTGTAATTTGACGAAAACTAACAGTTGGATCTTGTTCCACCCGGTCCAGTATTCTGACCACCCTGGGCTCTTTCTACCATCTTATTAAACGAACCGCAACTGGGTGTAGGACGATCTGGATAGTTCATATGGTACCATTACACAAATCATAAATGAAAAACATCTGCATATTCCCTATTTGTAAAACGAGGCATACCTTTAGAAAGAAGATACACGTGAACACCGTTAAAAACGAATGTGAAATGATAATTCCAATAACAACCACATGCAAACCATTGTTAGAAATAAAATACACAAACTCCATGATACTGATACAAATGATTTTAATAAAATTCATCTTTTCGTATTCAGATTGTTTCATCTTTTTTTAACCTTTTGTAGCCTATAAACATTGAACGGAACAACATGACAGGGCTTGTTCTAAGCTTATGAAAGTTAGTAATTTTGTGGAATTTGACCACTTTCATCTCTCAAAATGGCTTTGTAAATAAACCCTCAATATCTGTAAAAAAATTAAATTTTCATTATTTTCAAATTTGGTAGCCTCTGGCAAATAGCATAAATACATTTCCAGTCAGAACCATACATTCTGTTTTTTAAAAAATGTATTATTTGTTACAACAATATCGTTGTTGAGAAACTTTATTCAAAAGAAGTAAACTTCCAAATCCTTAAAAAAAGCCTAAAACTTTCATGTCTCCAATCACGATGAAGATACGACAGCCCTCCATTAAGTTTTTTGTTACAAATTAGGCCTATTTTCACCCAGTTTCTTTTGGAACCCTGTAGGAAATCTCGATTTTCTAATTACTAAAAATAAAATAATTCTTCTTTCTAGTGTTTGTTACAAAATAGCGCCAAATTCAAAAGCCAATTTAATCTTGATATGTCCTATTACAATTGATAGCTACCACACATTAAAGTCGTTTGAAACGTTCATGCCCAGTGATGTCAACATAACTTAACATACGATGGCAGTACCAAACAAATTTTCAAAATATGTTTAATAAATGATTAACTTGAGTACAAAAAAATTTGTTTATAAACGTCCAGGAACTATTGGTTTGGGATTATTGGCAGTTGTATACCTCACCTGACGTCGCCCGCAAATCTGCTCGTACTCGCAAAACTATCGTTTCTGGCTTAGTCATACAAATATCTGTTTAGGGTTAGTTAATTATATAGTCTGTTTTACACTTATGTATGCATCTATTTAAGACGTATTTGTTCTACAATTGGATATATGTTTAACAGTCCAAAATGGTGAACTACTTTTTTCTAAAATTCACTTTTGTTCCGTGTGATATAAAATTTAATTTAATCTGTATATGTACCATTACAATTGACAGCTGCCACACATATTAAAGTCATTTGAAACCTTAATGTGCACTGCTGCAACATAACAGGATGGTGGTACCAAGCAAATTTTCAAAAATGTGTTTAATGAGTTATTAACTTGAGCACAACATTTTTTTTTTTGTATCAAACGTTTAAGTTTAGGGAGTGTTCGCAATTGCAGACCTCAGCTGACGTATCATTTCTGGCGTGATATAAATAACTGTTCAGGTGTAGTCTATAGCGTGTTTTACACTTATGTATGCATCTAGTTAAGTTCTATTTGTTCTATGATTGTATATTTATTTAACACAATCCAAACTGGAATTCTGCTTTTTTGAAAATTCACTTTTGTTCCGTGTAGAGCCACAGTTAAGTCTCGTAATAACCTATATACGTAGTCAACCATGATTATGTTATGAGGGTTCAACTATGAGTTATTTCCATAACAAAAAATTTCAAATTCCACAACGGTGAAATATTTTTCTCACAAATTCCTCAGAATTATTCACAACTGTTTTTATCGACTATTTAAAACACTGATTGAAAAAGGTTGTACTTATGTTATAATTGAGGAGAACCTACTATGTAAACTTCGCGTTCCAAACCATTTTGAAAATAGGGGAAAGTGGGGGAATCGCGGTCAGGTGGGTAATGCCGGTCATCTAAAATGTCAGTATACTGTTGACTTTATTCTTGTAATTATAATACTGCCATCTATCATCGAATAGTTTACTGCGAACGCATGTGAGTAGAACTGCTTTAGTGTAGTAGAAGAAGTTGCCGTGTAAAGTTGTAGTGTCCATTCCTTCTATTTTACAAACAATTTAAATAAATGAAAGTATTTGAGTAAAAGTTCTACATTTTAAGACGCCGAAATGGAAAATGCCGGTCAATGGGTTGGGAGTGACCATAATCGGTATTGGCCGGGAGGAACATGTACTTAAGATCCAATTTATTGCAGATGGTAAGGTAATCCTATCCGTGAGAAAAAATATCAAATTGCGTTTAATACATTGCAAGAAAGAAAATCAAATAATATAACTACTTGTTCACGTATGGGACGACGAACCACTATATCCTTAGAGGAAGAAGTAGGTGTTGCTGATCGTATAACGTACCTCACAGCTTTATTTTAGGGTACCATCACCAAGAGGTTCGCTAAATTGCATACGAGTACGTGACGGTTAACAATATAAAACATTCCTTCAACAATGAATCCATAGAGGCAGGTAAATATTGGTTTTATGGAGTTTTTAAAAGAAATCCTACAATAAGTGTTAGTAAACCAGAAACAACAAGCCTAAATTGGGTAACAACAAAACTGAGAAGAGGTAGGAAAATTCTATTCTCAATTACAAGTAGTGATGGTCAAGCATCCGTTTTCGCGAAATCAAATATACAATGTTGGCGAAACTGAGATATCCACTGTGCAAGATCCTGGAATTGTCGTTGTGACGAAGGCCAAAAAAACGTGGTTATGTAACAAGTTGGGATAGGGGTAAAACCGCAAGTGTTGTCTGTTGAATAAATGCAACTTTATTTATTTTCCCACGAAAGAGATTGTCTCCTCTTCCATCAAAGTACCATCTTCTGCTGAATATAAATGTTCACATAATGGCTGGTCAAATGAACAGTTGTGAATTGAGCATTTCATTAAATTATCGAAGTGCAGAAAGGAAAATTCTGCTTTTATTACATTAGATAATCATAGCAGCCATAAAACTTTGCAGAGGTATATGCATGTTATCCATATCGCCACATGCATCACACAGAATACAACGTTTAGGTGTCACTTTATACTCACCGCCAAAGACCGCTTTTCGCAGTGAACGTGATTGCTATATGAAATAGAATATAAAGAAAAAAGATAGAACAGCAGCGATGGTTATTGTTATTTCGGGTTTTGAGAAGACTGGAATAT
Organism: Vesta saturnalis; assembly: GCA_036346205.1. Lineage (NCBI taxonomy): Eukaryota > Metazoa > Arthropoda > Insecta > Coleoptera > Lampyridae > Vesta > Vesta saturnalis. The sequence continues at coordinate 609,177 of JARFJB010002347.1, read as the reverse complement.
ATCAATAAATCCCAATATGTTTACGGATGAAGATTTCTTGGTTGCAGATACTCTCAACGTTGTGTTAGGCATTGGAATTAGAGGAGCTGTAGTTACCAAAAACTACGCTGACAATTCTACGAACGAATCTTCTACTGGTCCATCTCCAAATTTGCGTGCTTGCTATTTGAAAGGTGTGGTAACTCCAGAACGCCCATCGAAACGAACAATTGATACAAAAAATAATGGTATTTCTGTGGTGCCATTTCGTAATGTTTTAACTTGTTCGTCCTCAAGCTCTGACACTACACAACTGTTAGTAAATCGGGCCAAAATATAAACAATAAAAGGGGAGACAAAAGAAGTCATATGTGACAATAGGGTGGAACAGAAGATTCGCGAGAAATTTGTTAGAGAGCAGTGATTCAAAAGATGACAATATTGATGAAAAACGATTGTGTCAAGATGATGGACTGGATGACATGAAATCTGAGGAAGAAGAAGAGATATGTATCGTTTGAAAAGGGGGATAACTTCCGTTTCGTTGCACAGTTTGCGGTCACTGGGTTCACGAATTATGCAGTGAATGGGACACTAGCAAAAACTACATGTGTGACTATTATTGAGTAGCTAGAACGATTTTTATTTGCTAATCGTATTTTTGTCGGCCTGTTAAGGGTTATCGATATACATTATTTTATTTAACAAAACAGTTGCGCGGTGTTTGTTGATCCAAATGTATTTTTTTCAATTTAAAATACATTAGAGTGACCGACGCATAGTGGGGAAACACCGGTCAATGTTATTCCTTGGTGAAAATTAATTTTCTCCCTAGTAGTAAATGTTTTTATTCTGATATTGCGCTAATGTATAGTGAACAGATCAATTGACTGCTACACCGAACATTTATTAAAAATAATCAATAGATTTTCTTCCGTAGGTACGAAATTTCGCTTAAGCGACTGCCATTCCCGCATTCTCTCCTAATGAAAATTAATAACTCTAATAAACATTTTATTTTTTCAAAAATGCGGTACAAAGGTATGGTCCGCTTATTGTTTGAATTCACGACATTATTCAAAAGAAAGCTGGTGTAGAAATTTGGGATTGGTATAATTAGGGTGACCATACGTACTTATTTTAGTAGGACAGTACTTTCTTTTCTGCCAGTGTCCTAAGGTCCTTAATAGAAGCATGAAGTACACTAAAATGTACTTTCTTTTTCTTGAAGATGCAAATATCGCAAATAGGTATACCAAAATATTTATTTTTTATTTAAAAAGAATGCTTATCGGTGATTCACTGATCATGATGCAATAACGACGTTAAGAGGTTGTTGAGAATGTTCGCGTAGTTTGTCTCCCGAACGTTCCAGTCCGCCCTCGATTATCCTAGACGAACAGCCCAGAATGCTCCGCGACTGGAACGTGCGAGAATCGAAGCGAAGTTTAGCGAGCCGCATATAAATAGCGACAGCGCTCGGAATAAGACTAAACAAGTTCAATTCTACACGAGTTCTACCGTTCGACAGCAAGCGAACATATTATTTGTTAATTGTTTTTGTTGAATGCAGTCTGGTTTTCTGTGTTGGTTTCGCTTACTAAAAAGCAACGTCGTTTGATTTCAGTTACCTACTTGTGCATTATTTGCGTAAACATGGCACCGCCTCGAAGAAAGTGTCATTTTAATTTGGAGTTACAGAAAGAATATCCGTTTATGAAAATAAAAAATAAATTGAGAGAGAAATTTGTAGAAGTGATGTTGATATTTCCAACAGTGGTCGCAGCAATATTAAGGCTCATCTAACCAAGAAAAAGCATACATTAGCTGCAAATACGAAGTCTAAAAGCGCTACACTAAACACTTTTTTCAAAAGTGAAAACTTCAGCTCTGAAAATATGTTAATTGCAGCCAAGGAAGGTACTTTCGCGTATCATACGATCAAGCATCAGCAGAGTTTTAGATCTTTGGATTGCACATCAAAGCTAATAGCGAACATGTTTGAGCCCAAATTTATGGCAGCTCGAACCAAAACTGAAGCCATTGTAAAAAATGTTTTTGCTAAAGAATCCCAGTTGCGATTGGAACTTGATCTACACAAAGCACATTTTGTTAGCATCATGATCGATTCGTCCAACCACAAAGAAATTAAAATAGTACCTTTGTTGGTGAGATACTTTAATTGTGAAAAAGGTATTCAAGTGAAATTACTTCAGTTGCAAGACTTACCTGGTGAAACATCAGAACAGTTAAATAGTTATGTGTTTAATACTTTGAAAACCCACAATTTAGTGGACAAGTGTATTGGATTAGCTGCTGATAATACCAATACAAATTTTGGCGGAATGAAAAGAAAGGGAGTGAACAACCTATTTGCAAAATTGAATGCTTCTCATGGCAAACCTCTGGTTGGCATTGGTTGTGTTCCACACATTTTGAGCAATTGCGTACAAAATGCTACGGACGTCTTACCAATTGACGTTGAGGTTATTGTTGTTAAGTTATTTAAGCATTTCTATATTTATACAGTGAGAGTAAATCAACTTAAACAATTCTGCGACTTTGTTAATGTTGAATACAAAAAGATGTTATCATTTTCTAAAACAAGATTTTTAAGTCTGATGCCCGCAATTGAACGAATTCTACAAATGTACGAACCGTTGAAAGCATACTTTTTGTCCAATGATTTTGAAGCAATTTTTTGAGTGTCGCACCAGCGAAATTTGGATGTGGTTTGTACACAACATTGCTTCTATGTTTCACAAAGTCATATTAAAGGTAGAGGGTGACAAAATATGCGTAACAGAGGCCGCTCTAGAGTATTTCGATCTTCAAAATATGCTTGAAAATCGTTTGAATGAATTATTTTTGCCGCTTAAAGTAAGAGAATCCCTTTTACAACTTGACAATTGGGAAGGTAGTTTAAACTATCGAGATGACTTCATCTCACAGGTTAGATTATTTTATTCAAATTGTGTGAGTTACTTGAAGAATTGGAGTACAAATTTAAATGATTTAAGGCTCTTTGAATGGATAAATTTGAGAAACCAAGTTTCATGGAATCAAATTTTGTGTTCATGTGCTGCTTTTAAAGACTACTTGGGTTCGACACTGAATGAGGACGAACTCTTCGATGAAGTTAGTCTATTACAAGCTAAACTGTCAGAAGATAAAATTGCCGAGTGGAACTCGAAAAATATAGCTACCGAAGATCGATGGGTTGAAGTATTTAAATGGAATCAAGGGTCTGGATCAAGTGAAGATTTCAAAAATTGTGAGATTTTATGTCAGTTTATTTTTTGTCTTCCTGGAACAAGTGCGTCAATTGAGCGACTATTCTCTAATATTAATAACTACTGGAGTGCAGAAAAATCGCAAATGAAAATATCGACACTAGAAGCTGTGATGCAAGTGTACACAAACTTCGATGAGACTTGCAGTGAAATGTTCCAGTTTTTGAAGACCAGAAAGCAAATTTTGGAATCTATCCTAACCTCTCAAAAATACGATTGGCACAAAGGTGACCCCACTGATGGCGTTGCAGGCACGTCAAAATAATTAATAATATTACACATTTCTGCCAGAGTATTTTATGTGTTTGTATTTTTTCTAATATAGGAATATAGGTACATATATTATGTATATCCATGTGTCATTAAAAATTATTTTATTTTTTATTCTCATTTTGATGCTTGGCTATGTCACTCTACATTTAGTTCTTTGATTTGTCCGTTTTTATCTATTCCTAATACAACTTTTTGTTACTTTTTATTTCTGTACTTATTTTTCTGAAAATAAATATGGTCACCCAAGGTATAATAAACAGAAGTAAAGTTGCAGAAATTTAAAAATTACAATTAATTATGATAATAATCAATAGATACGTGTGTAGAAGTTGACTTGCTCTAACGAGCGAAAGTTTTGATAAACGGAACTCTAAATTTATAATTAAGTTCACGTTAATAATTTTCGAGTCATTGGATGGATCTTGCAGTTTGTCCACAAAAACAAGAGAAGAAATCAAAACCATTATGTTATCATGTTTCGATTATCAATTGCATGATACAGGTTATCAGTTATAGACAAGTTGGATAAATATGAATGTATTAACCCAGAGTACAATCAGATAAAATTGATAAAGGAAAGGCGCCAGAATTAACGGTATTACAGGAACGTTTACGTTTACATAAGAACAATGACGTAAAAAAAGTAAGAAATTACTCGCTTTGATTTATTACTTGTTCAAACGTGAAGTGCAACAGTTAACGGGCCAGAATATCGAATACACCCCTGACCCTGTTTTTTTTAATTGATTGTACACATACATGTTTGATGACGAAATTAATGTAATGGTATACCATGTTAGCGTTCTAGTACGTCTTGTAAATTGTAACTACATCATTTCTGTTATTTTATTTTTGAAGGATTCATTTTATTCATTAAAATGATATTCATTTTAATGTAGTGACAATGACGATCGATTATTTTACTACTAAAAGCTATAATTTGATTTAACAATCACATTGTTAAAAATACGGATCCAAAATTAGTATGTAATACAGATAATTTTCTAATATAAGTGACCTTCTCATTAAAAACTAAACATAATTCAATGATTGTCAACTTCCGAATTTTTTAGCAAATACATCAAAAAAATAAGTATTACAACTTAATTGGCCGATTTAAAAATACAATTAAATTGCGTAAGAGATACAAATGTCGCCATTGCAAAGTACACATACAGATAACGCTGTTTTAAGGAAATCAGAGCATTATTAACGTAAAACGTTTAAAGAGAAAGGGAAATATTTAAAAGCCCAATCTTGACATAGATTAAATATCTAAACACATTTTAATCCTTCATTAACCAAACACTAATATAATACATTAACTGGTCTTAAATAGATGACAATTATTGAGTGCAATATATTGTAACGCTACCAAATAAGGTTGGATTATATTTTTGATAAGTTTTTGTATAAATTAGTTACTAATTAATACATATTTCAAATTGAAATTATAACTCAATTTTTAATGATAAACGTTCGCTTGGCGCTTATGCGATTATTTATACACGCGTGCTCTGTGGGTTGCATATAGCACAAATAAACAATGTAGTAAACGAACTACGTTGTAGGTACATAATAGTTGTAGGTAACGAAGTCTCAGTTTTCATCAAACCTAAAAAAATTGTGCAATAGCCGTTTTCTAAAAGTTTCATAATCGAAAATGGAAAAATTACGTTTAAGTGATGAATTCACAAAAATTACTCTTAATATTTTGAGACAAATTGGTAGGGCAAAGTGGACACTACAAAGGGCAAAATATGTAATTTACGTTGTATTTTGTTAAAAATTAAATTTTAGAGGATTGTGATATCACTTATCAAGAATCTAATAATTAGTTTTTTGTAAGATTAAATGGCATTAATATGATGAGCGAAATGGACACGCAAAAGACAAAACACGTTGCTTACGTTGCATTTTGTTGAAAATTAAATTTTAGGGGTTTTTGAGGTCACAGATCCAGAATATAGTAATTAGATTTTTAAGATAAAATGACATTAATAAGAAGGGCATAATTTGTGATAAATATATTCATTAAGGTAAATTTTTAATACCGAAATTATTTATGTAAAAATAATAACTATTTATTTAAAAATAATATTTAAAGCATTTTTAGTGAAATTGGAGAAAATTTTAAATATATACCTTAATTAAATATATACCTTAATTGATTAGGCCGCAGTTTAAAGATATTTAAAAATAGAAGAATTTCTATGGTTGCTTAGCCATACTTTTTTTAATTTAAGATAAGGTAAATGACCATAAATCAGACACTGTAGATAAAACCGACACTTTTCTTGAATCTATTTGCAAAAATAAGAAATCCTGTAATTACAGGAGGCGGTAGATTGAGACTTTCCGTCGATGACGTCACGTATGTTAGACGTCATCATTTTGGCGCCATACTACTGTAAACCCCATACACTGTAAAACATAGCAAAAGTAGATTAGATAAACAAAACTACAGTAACCTAAAAGTAGATTAGATAAACAAAACTACAGTAACGTAAAAAAAAATTGTATGGCCGGGGATTCGAACCCGCACCAAAAGCGTTGCAAGCGACTCCGCTTCCACGACACCACCAGCGCTGTAGAAATTTGACATTGAAAGTGATATTTAAACCATTTTTAAATATTCGTATTCATGTAGATAAGGCATGCGCATAAAAGAGCGACGATGACATCACATTTCAGCTTGAAAGTCTCGATTTACCGTCTTTTGTAATTACATGCTAATGGCGAAGATTCCTTTATTAAGATTAATATTTTAGTTACATTGCTAAAAAAGATTTCTTCTTTACTGACATAAATAAGATAACCATAACCTTATTTTGAACAGCAGTCACATGCGTTGCCAGTGTTGACCAAAGCGGTAGGTTTCGTTCTAAGGTAAGAGGATTTTGCCTGATTTTCTTTGCATTGTGATAAAGGTTTAACATTAGGCAAATATTCCGACATAGGTGTCTGATTTAGGTGCACGTAATGACTGAATTAGGTTCAGAAATGAACTGCATAGCTGAATATGATATTTTTCTTATCAAAAATAATTATCACTTATACTTAGCTAGTATCTAAGTAACAGATCTTTATCTTTATCTTTTTATTGGATGCACGTTTGTTTGTGTATCTAGAATATTTTTTTACTTTACAGAATGTCTACAAAAAAATTTTTTTGTTGCCAGTACAGTAAATCCGATTTACAACTAGCATTAAATGAAATTAAACAAGGAAAACCAATTTCCACTACAGATGGAAGGCCTGGTAGCCACTGGTTAGAAGGATTTTTAGAGCGACATCCCCAAATCATCAAACGAATTTCTCAAAATTTGTCAGCTTCGCGTTCGTCTATAACAGCCGAAAAAATTATAAACTGGTTTAAAGAAATAGAAGACTACTTCGTTACTTCCGGTATCACTATACCTGATCCAAAAAGAATATTTAACACGGACGAATCGGCATTTTTTTAGCCCCAAAGGGCTGCAAAGTGTTTGTTAAAAAGGGTAGCAAAGTTGTATATGATAGGTCTGGGGATGACAAGGAGTGCTTGACAGTGTTGATCACTGGAAATTCTGTTGGCATGTTAGGTCCTACTATGGTTATGTTTCCCTATGAAAGAATCCCTAAACACATAATTTCTAAGTTTCCAACAAGCTGGGCGTTGGAAAATCGCCAAGCGGATGGATGACCTCGGAATCGTTTTTTAAGTACACTTTTCTTTTATCCTTGGTTAGTATCCCAAAGCACAAAATTTCCAGTAGTTTTATATCTTGATGGACATAAGTCACATGTAACATAACCGCTAAGAGAATTTTGTCGAGAAAACAAATCATTTTAATTCCGAAAAAGCTATCAATTCAGTGCCAAATATAAACAGAATATTTGCATATGCGTTTAAAGCCTGCGGACTTTATCCATTTGATTACAACAACATCGACTTTAGCAAGCTTATTCAAACATATCTGACAAACACTCCCTCACCACGTATTGAAAACCCTGAAATAGTCGGACACCTACTACACTTTTTTGAAAAAAACATTTTACGATTGCTCTGGAACTGAATGGACAGGAGATTTGGAAAACAAAATCTTTTATACCACTTGGCTAAACATTTTTAACTCGGGAAAGCAACTAGAAGAAAATTCACGCCCAAAGGTTATAACAGAAGTAGCTCAAGATGTTCTTTACAAGAAGGTTGGGAAGAATTAATAATACACGAATCTGATTACGAAGGAAACGATTTAAAAGGCGTGAAAACACGAATGAAAATTTAATAGCTAAAAAAACGAATACAACAGGGATAGACGAATTAACAATAGAAACTGAAAATCTTTCGAGACGGATGTTTTGAAAAATCTAGTCGACCAATGTAATTTAGAGCACCTTAACACATGTGATAAATCTGTGATATATGCTATTAGTGTCAAAGCTCAAATGACTGATAATATAGTACAAATTACGGATACGACTACAGATACTGATAACCAAAGTTGTACTTATTCTTTCTTGTTCAGTGAACAAGTAACCTTTGAGACTGTACATAGTTTACAAAATATTAGTTTATTACATAAGAGAATTACAACTCAACCTTTAAGGACGATAAAATAGTAATCGTCAATAATATGAGCAATTTTGATGAAATATTAGAAAATGAAATAAAAATTTGTAACGACCTCGCTACAAATAGACCTCAAGAACCAATATTGCGTACACCTCCATTGAATACGTGTAATTTAGAAATAGTCAATGAGAGACATTAAACTTATCACACTCACACTCGAAGAAAGTAACATTGAAACATCAGACAAAATCTTACTCGAACAAAATCATATTAAAACAGCAAACGAAATAGTATTTCTTCCAAAAGATTCCGAACTTACACCTAAAAAATTAACATTACAGAGTTCTGTACGAAAACCCAGTGAAAATAATATAGAAACAGATCATCCAGCAATTTTAGTATTAACGAAACCAATTTAACTGGGAATAATATCATGCTCAGTGATGAATCCCTCGAAACAAATTCAACGAGTGCAGAGAACACTATTCAGGATCAGCAGGACAAGGAATCCAAATATTCTAAAATTATACCAGGTGTTTTAATTCCATCTCCTTTTAAAAATGCACTATTTTGGCCAGAACCTACAGACACTAAAAAAAAGTTAGTCGAACGACAAATAAAAGTTCCATCTGTTGTAACATCAGACGCTTGGAAAGAATACTACCAAAAAAAAAGAAGAAAAACAAAAACACATTTCCGAAGAAAAGGAAAAACGCAAACGAAAAAGGGCAGAATCCAAAAAAAATAAAAGAGCAGAATACAAAAAAGGTAAAAAAAATTCTTTTAAAACAAATAAAACCTCTAACGAAAAAGCAGAAATTGTTCAACAAGAACAAACACTAGAAACCGATAAAACTTCAAAAAATAAGAAAGATAATTTCTGTATTGACAACAAAAAAAAAATGTCGATTATATTATTGGAATTACATCATAGTTAATTTCGAAAACTTATTATACCCAGGAATGATAACAAAAATTAAGGATGACAAATTAGTTGTTAGTGCTATGACAAAAGCTGTGATGGATAAATGGAAATGGCCCAAGCAAAAAGATGAAATACAATATGAATATTGGGAGGTAGCGGCAAAAATTAATCCTTCTCAGGAGGTAAACTAAAGGACGTATTACGTAATTCAAGAAATTCAGAAATACATAGACTTAACTGAATAAAATCTATAACAATAAAAAAAGAATAGTTTTTTATTACTCTCATTATACACTTTTTTGTTTATTATAAGTTTTTGTTATGAACGAATAAAAAAATAAAAATTATTATTAATTTTATTAAATACATAAATAAGAAGTTTACCTAGAGTAGGATTTGAACCTATTTAGAATTTATCAGTTCTACATACATAAAGACAAAATTTACATCGATTGGGGCTTGAACCTTGATGGTGGTGTTGGTTAGCGTGGTACTCTAGCAAAGTACAGGTGCAAATCCTACTCAAGGTAAACTTTTTATTTATGTATTTAATAAAATTAATAATAATTTTTAATTATATATTTACGTTTGAACTTATTCGTTCATACAAAAACTTATAATAATTTAATATTAGTTAAGTTGCTTTGGTATGTGTGAATCCTTGCGATATTGCAGGCTCACATTCCATTAATATAAGTAATTTGATTGTAATCTCATAATATTTAGAATTTACATCAGTTCTACATATATAAAGACAAAATTTACATCGATTGGGGCTTGAACCTTGATGGCGCAGTTGGTTAGCGCGGTACTCTAGCAAAGTACAGGTCGTAGGTTCAAATCCTACTCGAGGTAAACTTTTTATTTATGTATTTAATAAAATTAATAATAATTTTTTGTTTGTTTGTATTTAAAGCGATTTACAGAAATAAAAAGCATTATTGAAAAATTATAACGAATTTATCACCTATTGACTGAAATAGAGACTATGTGGAATTTCTGTTCTTCAGTATGACAGATTTATGTACAAAGATTAATATTCTATGTCGGAATTGGATACGATTACAGATTTTTTTATAAATATGTTTTTAAAATTTTCTATTAGTCTAAAATAAAATTTGTTCGCAACATTCAACTTAAATAGCGTTATTTAAAATATAAAATAAGAATCATAATTTTGGGCCAATAATTCGAACTTTAACCACTAGTACAATGCCGATAATCTGCTAAAACTGTCTGAATTCGAGTCATTTACCTTATCAAATTAAAAAAAAAACAATTTAAAAGGAATTTTATAATCTAAAAATCCAGTAGGTATGGTAATTATTATCTTTGATTATAAGGAATTCCTCATTTTTTAAAATTAAGGATTAAATTTGAGGGTAGCAAAGAGTGATTTTAGGCTTTATCTCATTATGTACAGGGTGAGTATTTAGTAAGGGATTGGTCGATTACTCCGTTACGGTAGAGTACATCAAAAAAAAGTTATTTACCAAAATTGTAGGCAACAATATGCTCGTTATTTGGAAAATATGCGGATTTCTACAGGGCGATTCATAACTACGTGGTAACACAAACATACAATTTTTTAAATGGGACACCATGTATATTTCCTCTTATAATCCCTGTTCTTACAATATGAGGTTGTACATAACCATAGAGCATTTGAAGAGTTATGACCATTTTTTATATCGAAATCGTTATGAAATAAACACTTTGTATATGGAGAAGTAATAAATAATTGTTTATTTTACATAATAAGGTAAACAATATGTTCTAGTATTAAAACTAACATACAATATATTAGGAAAACTTTGGGTGTAGGGTCTAAAACGGACTGATCATTAAAAAAATTTAAAATTCCATTATAAATAATATTATTTCTTCATCGGGACTAAATCTAAAATTTACTGAAGTCAGAATTACAAAGTTTTATAACAGTCTTTAAACTTACAATTATAATGTAAATTGTAACATGGGACGAATGCGGACTATGTGATTTAAATATAAGTAAAATGTAACAGGATGTGATAAAATAATTTAAGTTAGATTTAATAAAATAATTATAACTAGAAAATTTACAATTAATGTAAAACTGGATAAAATGGAAGACCACGATGAAGAACGTTCTTTTGAAATTTGAAAGTGATCAAATGTGTTGAGATAAGGGAATGATCGATTAGAAAAGGATAGAAGTACCAACTTAAATCAAAGTTACGTGGCGGGAAATTTTAAAAGTATCCCCACGACTAATGAATGGAAATTTTTAAGTGTAGTAAATAATTATATATTGTACTCAGATTACTCATGTCAACTCTATTGTTTATTGAATGTTTATTGTTATTTATATGGCACATTTCAAGGAACAGACGTTTCGTGAGGTTTGTTTCTTTTGCTAAAATTTTCGGATTATCAAAGTCGAAATGGTGATTATTCTCTACAGAATGAGGTGCTAATTGGCATCCCAACTTTTTATATTTTATGTCAGATTTATGGCCAGAGATCCTACCTTTTAGAAATTGAGAAGTTTGTCCGATATACAATGTTAGGAAATAGTAAAAGGTGCGTTCTATCCTTAAAAGAAGAGAACAGGAAACTAATGGTAACAAGTGATTTGTCAGCAAAGACTATCGAAACGGTTTTAATATATGTTTTATTTGTGGGGTGACATTTTCTAAATATGTAAGACCAGTGTACATTTTATTTTCTATGTTCTGAGAAGATTGTGGTGGGTCGATAATGGTTGTAGGTGGTGTATTATTATGAAGTCGCATAGCACGATCTTCCTGTAAGAAAAGAATTATATTGACCAAGGTTCTGGGATAAGAGTTCTCGATAAACCGTCTCGATAACTTCCTCAGAAAACGTTTGCACTATTCATGCGGCGTTTGATAAACCTGATGTTTTTAGTCTTGAAACAATCTTTAGCTCCTATAATTTAAGTAACGACCAGAGTGTACTTTTTTGTACCAATCGAATCTAATGATGTCCAACCTATCCCTAACAAGTAGGGTACCTACAAAGGGCACCGCTCTTTTATCGTTCTATTTAAATCACATTCATCTCTGGAAATTGCCTACCTTCATTAGATATTGTTATGGTTTATGTTATGTTTTAATTATTTATTGTATAAAAATAATTTTGTTACATTATTATCCAAGATTAAATCATTTTTAGTCACACAAATTTAAGGAATTCCTAAAATTTAAAAAAAATTTTAAATATCTCGGAAAGTAATTAATGTAGGTAAAAATAAAAGGGTATAACAAATACAATATTTTGAGAAAATAAAATACAGCGGAGTTGTAACGGGAGCTTTACAAAAATCAAAATTTCGCGTTAATTATACTAGATTAGATATTTATATATTGTTTTTCTGGATAAGGAAATGGTTATTGTTTATTTGTATTTGAATGTAATTAAAAGTTATCTATATATTCAATTTGAAAATATTAAAATACGCGGCATTTGCAAGTGTGTTGATGTGTTGGAAGGAAAATGACGCTGTCATAATAATGATGTGCAGTTTTTAAAACAGTAGCGTCAAATAAGCGATCAGAAACAGTCGCATTAAGAAAGCGAACAAGAGTTGATATTGGTCGGTCGATTGACGCCGCAGCATAAGTGACATTCTATAGTCGCGCTGCCCTATAAATTGTGAAAATTACAAATAAGAATTAATTAACAGTGATAGGGAAGAAGTAGAAAATTACATTTCTTATTAAAATAATAAAAAGTGCAAATATTGGCAGTTTGGCGATAATAAAAAGGTTGCGTAATAGTTTACAAGAGCGTTTTAAGTGCTTGTCGAAAGTGTTCCAAGTTGATGATTTGATAGCGAGTGATAAATATACAATAAGGCAATCGACCCAATTAATAGATCGGTATATAAAGTATAACTAAAAAACATTGATAATGAAAGTATGGACTTCCGTAGCTCTCTTGCAATTTGTTACGCACGCCGTTTGTGATTAAAACTGAACAATTAAATAAAACTTGTATAGTGTAAATATATCGAACAATTATTTACTAAAATTATTAACTCATAGAAGAAAATTAGAAGCGTATTCAGCTACAACAAATGTATAAGAAAAGATAAGGACAACAATAGAGAACGGTTCCAGAATGCCGGCAAAGTGACATCATCGGAAGAGCAGTCTCTGACCTATTTGAGGCCCGTTACCGGTCAAAGGAACGTCAGCATTACATCATCAGTTTTTCAACGAAAATAAGTAAGAACCCTTTTTGTTTGTGTTAATAAATAAAACGTTTTTGTGTTTGATTTCTCGAAACTTTACATTTGACTATCACAATTAAACGAAAACAACGTTTAATTCTGATAAAGATTTTATTTGTTATAATATGTTAGTTTTAAGAAGGTTATTGTAGATTATAGGTTTGTAAACAACGTGCTGATGCATTTTCGTTCAGATCTAGAATTTAATTAAACGAGTATAACGTTCGATTTACTTTTATTGCTAAAGATTTTAATACTAAAGCTTATACAAATATTAAACTTATAAAGAAGTCAACTCAATAGGAATCCAGATAAATAAATACATCGAAATGAGCATAACTTTGGTTAATGATAACAGTGACCGTTTCTTTATTTTAACTTTGGGCTAGCCGTCGCAACCAATTAAGAAAGGAATTAGTAAACGTAAATCTTAAACTTCATTTACTCAAAACCGAAACTAACTAGCAAGCGAAGTAAAATTAACTAGTAAATGATACCTTTATAAATTGAACCCATTCACTTTTAATAAAACGTAATAAAAAGTAATCCTTTTCAGTTTCACGTAACAATAGTAAATTTTATTCAAAAATGTTGGAATTATAAAAAAGTTTAAAAGAACTCAAATCTTATTCTTTGCAGCGGGTTAAACAAACAAAAGTAGTATCCAAGGTTACTACACCCGTTGCAGAGTACATTTAAAAAATTTGAGAAAATCGTAATTTTCTTTTTTGGCTCACCCTGTATACAGATATTCGTCGATAATTTTGTTAGTTTTAATACTAGAACATATTGTTTACTTTATTATGTAAAATAAACAATTATGTATTTATTACCTCTCTCATAGCGATTTCGATATAAAAATGGACATAACTCTTTAAATACCCTATATGGTTATGTACAACTTCATATTGTAAGAACTGGGATTATAAGTGGAATCTAAATATGAGGAAATATACAGTGTCCCATTAAAAAATTGTATGTTCGTGTTACCACGTAGTTATGAAACACCCTGTAGAGATCGGCATATTTTCCAAATAACGAGCATATCGTTGCCTACAATTTCTGTAAATAACTTTTTTGAGGTACTCTGGGAGTAATCGACCAATTCCACACTAAATACTCACCCTGTATGTACTACGGTAAAAAAAAAACAAAATGTTCGAAAAAATGTGTACTACAATTTTAGTAATTTACACGTTTTTCACTTAGAGCAATATTTTTCACATAATTTTCCAAAAATTGAAAATCACCATCTTTAAAGCACTATATCAACGTTTGTATTCGTGACCGAAAAACAAAAAAAAAAACTAAAAATCAAAAATATGTGTTTTAAGGCGTGAAAATTCCAATCTTTAAACGACGATGACTTAGAGGGAAAAACATTCTGAAAACTAGATGTAAGGAAATTTTTTTCTTAGCATCACATAATTTACCTGATCCTGACATATTTGTTTTAATTTCCCGTTTTAGTCCATTAGGTACAACGGTGAAGAATTTTACAAGCATACGTTCTCACTATCCTTCGTTTTTTCTTGACATCCTTACGAATAATTTTAGAAAACAGCTGTTGAAAAAAATTTGTAGGTGACTACACTTATAAACACTCATTTTTGAATAGTAGATGCAGCCCAAGTAAACTATGAATTGTATGTTTTGTGTCGGAAGGGTGCTTATTTTCTTATGAGCTGTGATTGCACAAAAATAAGGTACTATTAAATACCCATAAAATATTTAAAAACCAGGATGGTGTGTTTAGAAAGAGGTGATTGTGTTTACTCATAGTTAATTATTGTGGGTTTTCAATATCAGATAGTTGCTTAATAATACATCATGCTTTAAGATGTAAAGCACTTGTTTTATGAATCATCGATGGATGGTCCCACCGGGAGACTTAGAATTTTTCACTGCGCCTTTGGCAAATCCGCAATGGCGCCATGCGCGGTGCGCTCCGAAAGGCATGTTACATAAGACACTGGAGATATTTGTGTGGCATTTTAATTACATGCTGTCGCGCTTTAAAAAGGTGCTTCCATTAGTTACGTCTTTAAAGCAACCCAATACCTATAATCCTGAGAGTGTCAAATTTCACGCATACATCTGGATCAAAAGTTAAAATTTAACACACACGGAAACGTGATTTCACTAACAATTTCTTCGTGTTACCAAGACTAGTTTTTGTCTCCCTTATAGTTATATCAAAAGCATACTATGCCGTAAGTCTTTACTCTTATTGGGCAACTCAAGCGTTTAAGAAACTATTAATCTTATTTTAATCGTAAGTAAATGATCGACATAAACTTTTACCGTTAATCTTTCTAAGAAAAGGCCGTTCGTTTCGCGAGGTATGTCTCAACATTTTAATCTCTAACGTTGTTCAGCTTTACGGCATATCACATATACTCATTCAAAATTACACAAACACGGTAACATTAATTACCTGTAAACCAATCATTTTCTGGTTTTACTACAGAAATGGATACAGTCCGTCACAAAGGAAACATGAACCATTGGGTGGGTGGGTGCCCTCTAATGATTCACGAAGTGTGTGAATAGAACCTATACCTGTCATTTCAATATTTCAGTAAAGAATAAAACAGTAGACAACTCCGACAAACCTCAAAAATCCAAGAATATAGAATGTAAAGCAAAAATAAATGTTATAAAGGAAATATTTAAAGCTTCTATGTTAAAGAAACATACGTACACCTCGCAGGAATGGCAGTTTATTAAAGTGTTATATTGCATTATTATATGCATTATACTACTAACTAAATACATAAAAAAAACTGTTACAATTGAGGTCAGAAGCCGAAGTAGGTTCGAGCTAGTCCAAAGAGGCACGTACTTCCGTATAGGAATGCATAAATTGCATTAAACAATCATATTTAAAAGTTAAAGATCTTATATCCAATCAGGCATTCATTACTAATACAAATTAAAAAAAAACATGTGATACGGTTGCGCTATCTCATTTTCGTACTGTTTCTCAATTTACGGTCCAGCTATTACGAAAGAATTTTCTCATAGAATACAAATGGTGCAAAATTCTTGCTAGAGATTTATTTATTTAATTGGAAAGTTTGAATTTCCTATAAACTAAGGCACATACAACGACTTAATGTTCAACTTATAACAATTTGCGACTTTTTGTAATAAGCTTTTATTACTTAAATGTCCGTCTTACTTATATTTGAAAATAGGATTTCGTACTGATGTTCATTCATTAAAACTTCGATTTAAAGGACTGATTACCCAATAAGCTCACAGAACTGAACTCTTTCAACGGCCCTTTGTATATCAATTGGGTTTCTAGTTTCCTTGACGTTGTTGATGGCTTGTTTTCAAAAGAAGTTGGCATTAACGCAGGCATGTCACAGGGATCAATTATAGCGCCTACACTTTTTCTACTATACATAAATGATCTTATTTCTTTAACGACTAACGCGGCCCATTGCTTTGCTGACGACAGCACGCTTCATTATAGTTCATCTCAATCTACTCATAATGGTAATCTACCTTCTATCTCAAATCAAAACCGTAAAGCTGAAATGGTAATTTCAATCTACAAAGACATTCGACGTATCCTTGAATGGGGAAGTAATAATTTAGTTAAATTTAATACTGTTGCCTTGTATCCGCCAAAAAGGATCGATCATTTATTTTCCCGTTGTAAGCATGAATGGTTCAGATCTTAAGTTTTGAGACTCTATTACTATGTTGGGAATGACTGTATCTTCAAATCTATTATGGGTTGACATTTTCAGTCAGCCGCTAAAGCATCTGCTTGTAAAATAGGCGTTTTGTACAGATCTAAGCAGTGTGTAGCTCCCGACAACTCTTTGTGCTGTGTAAGGCCCAAATTCGACTTCATCTAGAATATAATTGTCACTTCTGGGTTGGTCCTCCCCAATATGCTCTCGATATTGTTGATCGTATTCAAAAAAGACCGATTAGGCTTATAAATGACCCGGCCATAACTTCTGACATACCGTCCCTTGAACACAGAAGACTCGTTTCAGCCCTTTCTGTGTAGTATCAGTATTACAATGGCTATTGCACTGCTGAATTACATTCTTTGATACCATCTCGGGCCATCTTTGCTAGAAATATTCAGTTCGCTAATTCCCATGATCAATATGCAGTACAAATCACAACTTGTCGAACCAAACGGGCGCTATCCACATTCTTCTACACGGCTTCTAAACTATGGAATGATCTCCCTAGTTCATGTTTTACTCTCACTTATGGTATAAAAGAATTTAAGGTACCCGTTCATAGGCATCTATTGGCAATTCAATATCCCCCTATCCATCCTCCTAAGGGTTCCAAACGCTTTAGCATGGTAGGACAAACAGTTATTGAAAGAAAATATCCAGTTTCAAAAATTTTTTATAATGCTTTGCCCGCTGATTTTAAAAATTACTCTGTAAATGTATTCAGATATAAATATCGTCAACTGCTACTTACCTCTCAAGATAAGTAACTATTGCGACTACAGCATATTATATTATTTTATAATACATATATATATATATATATATATATATATATATATATATATATATTATTATTATTATTATTGTCTCACAATTACACATTTCGTTTTAGTTAATTTTAAACGTTTTAGTTTTTAGTGGAAGAACAAAAGTAACCATATGTAGTGGTAACTAATTGAACGAACACCTTGTGATTCTTCATTTAATATCCTATGAACTTTTAAATTGTATTTTACTTCTTGCTTTTGAGTTGATGGATTCTTATTTTCATTAGTGCACATATTCTGCATGCTGTTACTTTGTTACGGTTGAAGATTAAAAGCCATTATTATTATTACTATTAATTACACACCTAATCAATCCAACCAACTAGCTATGACAGAGGTAGTAATTGGTCATTGGACAAAAACCCGCAAACACAAAATGAAATAGAAGATTTGACATTCGCAAAAAAAAGCTCTCTCTCTGTTGGTAAGATTATGTTGTTGTAGCGAAGGCCGCTCGGTTTTTGGCAGCATATAAAAATAAACGCCACAAATATGTCGTGAAATTAACATGATGTAATCTTAAACGTCGTATAAATAATTCACCCACTTAATGATTAATACCTCTAGCCTAGAGCTATAATTAGCTATGGAAAATAATGGATAACTAGAAGATTTTATGCCAGTTTGCTCATCGGTAGATTAATAGGTCCAGGTTCAATAACATTTGATTTGTTTATTAACAAAAATAGAGTTGCTTAGATATTTTTGCTTTACAAAAAAAAAGGTGTTGCTTCAAACCTGAAAATAAATAATGTAATCTCGGATGCCAATTTGTTTTTAAGGAACAAATAAACCTAAAACATAGAAAAGTCACAAAAAAACTCATGAAAATAACAAGTAAAAAATAATGACAACAATGAGTTTTATTACGATACTTAATCTGATTATAAGGATGCTCTCTTAAAAACTAATGTTAGTGATTCTTAATTAACCGCCTTAAACCAAAAAGGTGAATTAATTAACAACATGAAATACCTGAAGTAATTTATTTTACATTTTGGGTGTCACTGGAACTTTAGCAGCTAAGGAAATGCGTTGATTCATCACTTTAAATTTATTGCGCAATTTTGATGGAAGTTGAAGTAAACATCAGATTGATATGCTGGTAATTCCAAATATATAGAAATTTTTTTATAAACCTCCAAACTGAATTGATTTTGTATGGTTCAAAGTAAAATTTGGTAATTGAAATCCCACTTCGTAGTAGCAAAGCTATTGCATCATCTTGAAAAGTTAACGTTAAAATAAAATTAAACCCAAAATAAAATAAGTGGTAAGAGTATAAGTAAAATTGCCATATAAATGTGGCACTCTTAATAAAAAATTTAAACAAAGCGAAAATGGCTTCTACTTAAACACGTAGTTCAAGCAATGAATGAAGGACGCTCAAAGTAGCCCTACTCAATGACCGAAAATGATTTGAAGCTCGGAAAGGGATGTGCAGACGTATAATACTTGAAATAATTTATTTATACAACTAACGTTACACGAAATGCACTTAAGTTGCCAATATGAACGTAAATTTTAAACATACATAAAAAGGTTTGTTACAATGCTTATAGAGTCTGATGGAAGTATTTTCCGATTACACTTGTATACAGAGGTAAATGATGCTGAACTAAGAGGTAGAGTACATGCATCAAGAGTGGTCATGATGGACAATTATTATGTCATTTCAGCATTTAGAAATGAAACCATGTAGCAAAATGGAAATGGAAATGAGTTTGGAACATTTACAAATAAAAAACATTTTGCAATAATTCAGTATAACAAATACATGTCAGAAATCGATCAACCGGATTAGCTCCTTTCCTTCCTATTTCATGCGAGTGCAAAACAGTGAAACAAAAAATGTTACATTCATACGGCACAGCTTCTAATTTTGAACTCATTGAAGCTAAGCAATTCTGATTTTGTCAACAAAAAATTATAAATGGACTCGTTCCAATGGAAGCTCCACCTGAAAAAATTTCTCCACGATCAACGGAAAAACATGTAATCACTCTTACCAATGAAAAATGTAAGGATAAAGAACGTTCACGGAGAACTAAACTCTTATGTAGGAAGGAAGGAAGGAAGGAAACAATTTACCATTGTAACGACTGTGCAGATAAACCAGACTTATGTGTGCAGTGCATTGATGAGTACCATAATTTACTTTAAAGCTTATTTAAAACCATCTTTAAATAAAAAAAATAATAAAGGTTACTTTTTGAAGAAAATGGTTAACAGTGCGGCTACTCCGATCGTAGATATTTTTTTTCTGTATCCTATTGACAATAGAAGCGCTATAAAAATTGCTTGGCTGTTGGCAAAGATAATTTGACCACTGTTAAGTGGCACTCCGGGTTCTATGGCAAACAATACTGAACATTATGTCCGAGTGTTTTTGCGGTTTCGTACAACTCGGGACCGCGGATTCGGCGCCGCCAATCCAGCGCCGCCGACTCGGCGTCAGGACAACTTGGCGCCAGGATATCTCGGCGCCATCCAATCCGACGCCGACCAGCTTGGCACCAATGTAATGCGCATTCGTTAAATATTAAATAACGTTATAATAAAGGAAAAAAATGGAAACTAACTTTTAACCTCGAGGGGCTGTTATCCACTCATTTTTGCAATATTCATTTACAGTTTGTTAGTTTAATTGCATATTAAAAAAAATTATGACTATTGGTGTAGATTATGTCATTGCTGCGGATTTTTAAGCAAATGCTTAAGCAATGCGTTTATGTAAATAATAATGCAACTTCGGTATGTATACAATCTTTAAAGCATCCAACCCTTTGAAATCAATTAACTTCACGCATGGGAAAGTCTAGGCGAACGGCTTTTCGCCATTTTTTATTTGTATTATAAGTGCTTATTTAATGTGTATTGTGTCTTTTTGTGAATATTTATTATTTTTTGAATATACTATAGGTACCTATTTAAACAATGGAAAATTTTACATTAAAAATACAATGTGACAAAGGGAAAGTTTGGTAATATTTCCTATTTTGAGGAATTGAATTTTTCGTTGTTATCTTATATTGTTTAATCAGTTACAGCCATACAGCTTTTACTACTTTAAGACGATTAAGTGAACAATTACAGGAGGCCTGCAGTATTTTGTCATGAGAATAATAGGAGATACCTTTGTCAATCGTAATTTTTAATTTTCTCTTTGCTATTGTATTTTTAATGTAAAATTTTCCATTGTTTAAATACCTATACTCTGTATATACAAAAAATCATTCCGGAAGCGAGGTATAAATGATCTTGAAATTATTAAATAGCAAACCAAGCTGGTAGAGTAGTGGTGACACGGCCTGCTTAGCATTCGGTAGGTAATGGGTTCGATTCCCGTTACCGTCTACCTTGTATGAGGTTTTTTCAGAGGGTTTTCCTCACTACGTATATGCATACTATGTGCGGCTATTTAGGCAAATGCTGGGGTAGTATTTTCCCCCTCAGAACCATAACTCCGTTCCTTCCGATACTATCCTGACCACATCCATCCTTAAACCCACCATGCATATATACGTAATGTATGCTGGGAATCCATGATTGTGGCTAAAGGAGCTTGGAAAGCTCCAACAGCCCGCCTTCGCCCTTGGAAAGGAAATGAAATACGTGACCTTTCCTTCCTTTTTGTAAATAACAATCAGTTCTTTATTTTACTTTACCAGTGAATTACTTCAAAGTTCGTGTTGGTGCCGTAACAGGGAAAGATTGAGAACAAAGTAGTTCTCCAGCGGGGTAAAGACAAATTTATTCGATGGATATATATATATATATATATATATATATATATATATATATATATATATATATATATATATATATATATATATATATATATATGCCAAGATGAGCAAAGATGTTTTGGCGTTGTGAGCAAAAAGGTCGTTGCAAAGCAAGACTCCAGGCTAGGGACGAAGGAGTGATTAAAAAAGTTAATAACCATTCGCACGATACTTCGGCAGCAAAAATTGAGAAAGACACGGTTATTACAGCCATAAACCGTCGTGCAAAAGAAACTGTGGAAAATACCATTCAAGTAATAATGGTGTATTCCATGCTGCCCAAGAAATACTCCCAAACTATGAGGTGCTTAGAAAAGTAGTTAGAAGAAAACGAAATGACGTAAGCACACTTTATAGAAAATAGATACATACCAATACGAACAGTACAAGGGAATAATATTATTCTCCATATCTATGTGCTATTAAAGTATTATTTGTTTTACAGGTTAATGCTGTACCTCCTGCACCAGCAAGTTTGGGTGATCTTATCATACCGGAATTGTACACTGTATACGAACATCAACCTGCAAGAAAGTTTCCTATTAGCTAACAGCGGTCCTGGACAGAATAGAATAATTTTGGACGAAGACGTGATCTTGATATTTTGCAAGTCTGGGCAGTGGTATGCTGATGGAGCATTTACATTAGCGCCTCCGTTGTTTTCACAAATTTATGTAATACTAGCCGAGAAATTTGGGGGTGTCCATCCAGTTTTGCATGCGCTGTTGCCAAATAAGCAACGTGCCATATATAACCAGCTGTTTGAGATGATCAAAGAACTCCGCTCTAATTTAAATCCAACAGCTATTGCTTGCGATTACGAAGCTGCAGCGTTCCAAGCTATGATAGATTCGTTTCCAGGAGTCCGTATACACGGATACTTTTTCCATTTGGCTAAAAACATGAAGAAGCATATAGGTCAATTACAGTTAACAATCCGGATTTCTCGTGACAGGCCAGAATGATAACTGCACTAGCCTTTGCTCCAATTCCGAATCTCGACCAAGCAATTGATGTTTTGACGGAAGCATTACCTGCAGAACTTCAGCCTCTTTTAGAATGGTACGAAGATAATTATTTGGGAAGGATGAACAGACGGGAAATCGGAAGGCGCCCGCCTTTATTTCCAGTCGACATGTGGAATCTTCAGCACAGAACACTAAATGGCGAGGATCGTAAAAATAACCACGCGGAAGCTAGCCATCGGACACTTCAAACAGAATTAGCAGTGTCTCGATCTTGGTAATCCCTCACTAGTCTCAAAATCCTTTCATCGGCATCTTTGTATTTCTTTACTTTCTTTGGAGGCTGTTGCCTGCCACAAGTCCCTCATAAAAAATGTCGCGTCCTTTTTGCACTTTTTAAGGCCCTCGATTAGTTTCCATATCATTGGGTGGTCCCAATGCGCCTTCTGGATGGTTAATCGGAACAGCGAAACGGCCTCCCGCCTCATATCCAAAACCCTGCGGAGCTTCTCCAATTGGGTGAACCGGTGGAGTCTCCGTCAATCCCACCAAAACCCAAACAATCCTCTTCCGACATCCTAACTACACCAAAAACAAATTCCCAAAGCTAGCCTCCAGAAATTTTTCCCTCGCCCTAAACCAAGAAAGACTCCCACTCCAACAAGAAGTCACCTACTTAGGAATCCTCTTCATTAGAACCCTCAATTGGCTCCCCGATGTACAAAGAACACTTAACAAGATAAGAAACCGCGCAAACATACTGGCGCCCTCCGGGTAGAATCAGAGGTTGCCACCCCAAAACACTACAACACACTTACAAAACGTACATTAACCCTGTTATGGATTTTCAAGCACCCATATACACTAATATAAACCCCAATCACCTTTCCTCTATCGCTGCGTGTGAACGCCGAATACTCAGACGCATACACAGGTTACCTCTCAGGTACCCTAGCGTCCTCACAACAGGCAAGCATACCAACCATCACACACAGAATCCAAACACTATAGAAAAACTTTGCACATAAAGGAATTTTAGGCGACACTATCCCTACCAAAGAGACCCTTACCACTCCCTACAACTACCGTTTTACCAAATTACCACGAAGAAAACCTAAATTAAAATTCAAACACCCCCCTTGACGACATCCCCGAGGAGATAGAAGAAACCCTACGTAATATCGCATATGCCCTCCGCATCCCCCCCCGTCTATTCGTTGACGACCTAGCATGATACCGACAAACGAATCGGATTAACCACACTAAGCACACTACACTCCACTAAACAACACGAACACTTAAACCAATTAACACAATATTAAATACGCAACAACTTTTGAAAGGCTGTTTCTCGGGGAAGTCTTCGTTCAGGATACCGTACCGCAAAAATCCTTGACGCCAATAACGCATTTCTTTGGCATTCTCCAAGAATGAAAGTCATGTGGATCAACTCTGCGTCGGACAACAACATTTTAATGGGAATGTCTTGTAGAAACACGTAAACTGATACACAAGACAGCAAAGCACAACAGAAGCTCGAGAAACTGACGTTTCTTATCAGTTGTTTAAAACAATTAACAAACGATTTCCAAAGCACCGCGGCAATGCGCAATAAAAACTGAAATTAGATAAAGATGTGAATATCTCGAAAACTATCACCCCAAAATATCGATAATGTTGCATCAATGGAAAGGAGATTTAATTTCCTATCCGCTGATTTAGGAAAATATGGGTGGTTCCATTTAAAAAAATCAAGTTATCCATGTTTGAAAAAAAATATTTTCAGAGCGATAGAAATTATTGAATTCTAAAAGCAAGATTTTTGGCAATGATTGAGAATGATGCGGTACCCTTTTCGGAAGTAAAAAACGAAAGCCACATCTCTCTACCTGTATCCATCTTCGAGATATTGCAAGTTTTCAGAGGCACTGCAAACGTCATTTTTTCTACAAAATGTCAAATAACTCAGAAGCAATGCGACGTAGACCCATAGTATGGTTATTAAAGTGACCTTTAAATTCAACGAGGAATTCAAAAATGTAATAATATATAGGTCGTTCTATTTAAAATAACGAAGTTGGCATGAGTTTCCGGTATAACCGGAAGTCCGCCATTTCTGAAAATAATTTTAAAACGTGTAGTTTATGACTGTGGACAACTTTTATATAAGACATTTTTTCGTGGGCCACCGTATATATAATATATATATATATATATATATATATATATATATATATATATATATATATATATATATATATATATATATATATATATATATATAAGCTATAAATAAGTAAATACTAACCATAAGTATGAGCATACTAACAAAAAAAAACTGCACATTTAAGGGAAATTGCCATTTACGTCATATGAAACTAACTTCAAAAATCCTCCTTTTACTAAGGTTTAAAGCGATATTTTGTCAATATAATGCCATTAAACTATAGGTTATTTTTAGCGGTATCTACAAATTTGAGCATTACCTATTGAAATCATTTGGTATTTAGCGACAGGCAACTACTAAGGCATTGGGGCGTATCTTACAGCAGTTACCGCTCTAACGCCTTAGTAAATTGTAGTTACCCCAAGACAACCTTAGAATATGCATTCATACCGCGAACGAACTTGCCTTAGTAGGCCAACTATGTTGACAACTTTCAGAGTGGTTTGACGTTTGAGTTAAATAAGTGAAATAATTAAAAATAATCAATTTAATAAGTAAATTAATAATAATAATTGTTTTATTGTCCCAACAGATGAATCATACAAGAGACGAAACTAAATTTAATTCATTAAGATAGAGAGTAAATGAAAATAAATAGATAAAAAAAAAACAAAAAAATTACTTGATTAACATAATCAATGGAAAAAAGTACTACATACAACAAGATAATATTAATACACACAAATAACAAAAAATGTTTATGCAAAAAAAAAAATAATCTACGATCAACTGAGGTTATCTAATATAGATTTCAAAGTTGTATTGAAAATGGTTTGATATACACTTATAGTTATAACATATAATATGAATAGGTGAACATTGCATAACAATAGTTCTGCATATTGGTGGATGGTGGTATGTACGTTTATGTCTGGATTATACAAACATTTAACATTTTTGTGGCAATTATTGTGTTGTAACACGTTTGTATGTGTTGATAGAATCAGGGTAAGTACAGATGGATGATATTTACTTTTTATTAGTTATTTCTAACCTCACATTTTGTCTGCACAATGAGTTCAAAACGAACAAAAGAAATTATGCAAAATGCTAGGATTGCTTTTCAAAGTAATGCTAAAGAGGATATTGCCGAGGATAAAGAAACCAATGGAAACGTTCCTGAAGTCCTCTGTAATAATGAAACGTCTCCAGGCGTATTCCTGTTACTTTATCAAGCAACTTTACTTGAGAATCCAGTTCCAGTTATATGGATTGCCAATTGTCTTACTGATATTACTCCAGTTACGTTTCCTCGCTACTACAATAATAATACCGGTGTTAGTGTTGAAAATGAATTAAATTTGGGGAAGTCAGTATTACTCATTCATGGCACTCAAGTAACAAAAATAGGCAGGCTGGAAAAATTTAAGAATTATATTATTGTGTCAGATATGGCAGTAGATCACGAATATATTTCTGAAAAAACTGTTTTTCGGAACTTGTCTATGTTATCCCGGAAAACAGCTGAACAGTTGAGTCCAATGTTAATATAAACTATGCCGGTGCAGTGGCTGCAGATAAAATAAATTTGGGTCAGTATTACTCATTCATGGCATTCAAGTAACAAAAATAGGCAGACTGGAAAAACTATGAAAAATTATATTGTTTCAGATGTGGAAGTAGACTTGCCTAATCAATGAAATGAAGGGGAAGATTTTCAAACGGTATCGAGGCTTGAAGAAAGTTTAAATCAACCTACATCTGGTAATAGTACTAAAAATAGAGAAAGTAGGGACCACGATTACGACGATCCTGATTATCAACGTGAAGTTAATGATATCAAAATTTACGCCAATGACTATATTGAAGATAATTCCTTAATTACTGAAGAACTAGAGAACGACGACAGTGGCAGCAGTATTGAAATTACTGAAACAGAATACACGAAAAAAAGGAGCATCAAGAAATAGAAAAAACTATAAATATTAATTAACGGAGAGAAGAGAAAAGAGGCTGAAGAAGATAAAAACAAAACACAAGGTTCTTGAAGGATGTGGAGAAACTTGTAGAAAGAAATGTGGACGGACTATTTTACAAATGGCAGAAGAATTTACATAAACACACAATTTTGGAATATGAACCGACGTGACCAAGAAAGTTTTATGATGGGTTGCATTATTGTAACCAGTGGAATAAAATGAAAAACTGCCGCAGGAGAGTCGCGTAGATCGTCAATGAACAAGTACTATCTGCAAAATGAAGAGGCACAGTCTATTTCTACATGCAAAACATTTTTTTAACATTAGATTATAAAAAAAGCAACGATAAAATACTCGTAGTACAAAATGCGTTGAAGAAAAACAAAAGGATAGTTATGAAAGCTTTGTCTCAGGTGGGTCAAAGAATAAGTGTTTAAGACCAACGGTGATCATTTGGCATAAAGTCATAAGAGGACGTAAAAAAGAGGATATAATTAGCACCTTTGTAAGTTCTTTTTGGCGCAGTGAGACCAAACCAAAATAGTGCTATGGTTAGATAATTGTACGACTCGAAGCAAAAATTGGGCATTTCCCACCTTCCCAGTTTATATTGTAAATTCGTCTAATATTGGTGCCACACAAATTGTTATAAATTACTTTGAGCCTGGACATCCGTTTATGTCGGCGGATTCGTTCCACCATCAGGTGAAACAATCGATGAAGAAGTTTAATAAAATCTATGCCTTTGATGATTTCAAAGAGGTACTTTCATATGCCAATTCTTCTAAAGTAAATGTCCTAGAGATGGATCTTAAAGACTTTTCTGAATGGAAAGATTTTAGCATAGGGGCATTTCGTGTAAAAGACGTAACGGGATTATTCATCTTATTAAACGTGTCACTAACGTAATACCAAGTAACAGAATTCAGTTTTGGGAGAATGTTCCATTAGATCAGAACTAGGAACCTTCCGAGGACAAAAATGAAATTTAGAAAATTGTTACTAATTATCAATTATAATCCTATTTTCATTAGATAAAGATAATCAGATTTTTTTGTCGCTTTTGGTTTACAAGAAATTAAGTGTCCTATATATATGACACTGGTAATAAGTAGTATTGCATCTACAACAATGAACGTACTACGCGCAATCTGAAATAGTATAGGTTTAACGACTCATGAAACAAAAAATTATTAAATTATTAGTTTTAACTGTACGTTTTCGATGTTTTACATTGAATATGAATTTTCTCATCCGAAACATATCAAAAATATAAAGTGTGATATATCGTTGAATTCAGAATCAAGGAGAGAATTTAAATACGGCAAAAATAATTTTTTCGTGTATTTAAAAAAATAAAGTTGATGATGGTTGCTAACAAACGAAACGTTGTATCAAAAATTGAATAACATCATCAAGTAGAGCTAGAAAAGTGGAAAATCAGAAAATTCAATTTTTTTCAAATATCTCAAAAACTAAGAGATATTCGAGTTCTACAAAGACCATAAATACACCTCTCAAATGCGTAACTTTTGTTCCATTTAACCGACCTTCCATCTCTTACCGTTTCCGAGATCCCCATAGTGGGCATCCTTATCTTGACACGGTGTATGTATATATATATATATATATATATATATATATATATATATATATATATATATATATATATACATATATATATATATATATACATATATATATATATATATATATATATATATATATATATATAAGTACTATCTTTTTCATTCATAATCAAGTTATAAAATAATAAAAAATGTTTAAAAAAAGCGGTATCTACACAATAATTAATGAAATCGTTTAATTTCAGGTAGTTTTCTTAGACCTTAAACTAGTAATTTTCAATAAGGTTGCTGTACAAATTTTTGAACCAATTATGTTACCAAACTGAGTTGGCAGATCTATTAACATAAAACTACCAATATCTTGCGATGGCCATTACGTTAGTTACCGCTTTTGCGCCTAGTACGGTACTATAGCACGATAAGAGAATGATTTACAGTGGTAAAATTAAACGCCTGAAAGAAACACAATTAAAGTTTTACCAGAATGTAATGTGTGTTGCCTAGCATTCGCAGTCAAATATCTTATAAAAACATGCGTTTGTTTAGTAAAAAATGTTATTGCTTTAATTTTTATATTTACAGGTTTTAAAATGAGCTTCAATAGATTTCCCTTGTTATACGTATTCATTAATAGCATAATAATCTACATATTTATGCAAACAGATACTTAACTATAAGTGCACTTTGACAATTAACAGAATAAATGTTATACTTGTGATTAATTACTTATATAAAACAATAAACAAACGTGGAGCAAAGTTGCATTAATCCTGTATTTTGGGTATCAAGTGTTCCTGCAGCAACTAGTAATACATCAAGGGAAGATGTGGGGTAATTACCATAATGTTTTCTTAAGGCCAGTATTTGGTGACAAATGTTTTGCTTTGTAACCAAATCTGGGGATTAGGCAACTTATTAAACACAAGTCCCTGTGGCGAAAATGTCATTAACTGGCGCGTTTTACCAAGAACCCTGTTATAGATAATATCTTGTATTTTGCACTTCTCTTTGCTTTTTAGAAACATATTGTAATTCTAAATTGAATAACAAACAGATATGGTTTTCATATTAGTACACATAAAGGTAATTATCATTGTATTATGTTTGCATTTCTTTGTAGGTAGCATGCATATTTTAGCAAATATTGAAAATAAATGCACATTACTTCTTGCCCATTTACTAATTATGATGCATTAGTATATTAGATACAAATCACCCAATGGAATTTCAAAATCTTCCAAATAAATGTAGTTTTAATTGCTATTTATACTATAAACTATTATTATCATTTATAATTAGAATTACGGTCTTTATTTGATTAAAAGCACTTCGATGGTATTATGTCTGATGATGGTCATAACTATAAATGTATTATATAACATAAACGAAACTGAATCGTAAATTCTTTCACCTGCAAGACTATTATAATGAAAAATAGCCATCAAATAATCAACTCTTTCACAGACAGAACCTTTACGCTAAAATACTATAACACTAAAAATTAAAACTAAAAAAAAAAAAACAAAAATGGCTTACAGTTCATTATTTAGGTAAATATCCCAGATGTAATGCAAATAATGCTAGTAAAAATAAAGATTTTCTATTTCGGCTTAGTGCTTTATTACACTGAGACATCTCGAATATACAGCTGTTTCTTTCTAACGTTTGACTTTTAATAGAAACGTACGCGTTTTGGTCAAAGCGTAAATTACCGCCCGCTAGAGGTAAACTCAATGGAATTATAATCCTATTGTAATAAAGCACTAAGCCGAAATAGAAAATCTTTATTTTGATAAGCTATATTAGAAAGATCTTGTATATAAGGGCGCACCTATCAGTTGATTTAGCAGCCTTACGTCGGCGTTGTAAGCAATTTGGAAGTTTTGTGAAACGGTGAAATCTCAAAAGTTCAGTTGTAAGAAGTGAAAAGTGGCCAAAAGCTTACCATGGGTCGCAAATACGGTAAACCCATATTCGTAGCACGAATGGGTATGAAGAAAAGATCAAGAATTGCCAGCAATAGCTGCAGCGTTGAAAAGAATGAAGTAAGTTCTTTATTTTATGTGAAAATTGAATATAATTATTTTTTCAAGTATCAATAGTATTTATGCATAATTACCCAAAAGACGATATTTAGTAGGGCCTTTTCAATCAGAGAGTTATATATTCCCAAATTATGCAGAGTGGTAATGTATTTATTTTGAAGCTACCTACATCAAATTTTTCAATTTTAGTATTATTTGGAAAATTAGAAAATTAGATATTATGCTTTCTACAGTTTTTATGAATCTACACTTAGTTTTATTTTTGGTGACTTCACGAAAAACAACCACAATTTTTATTAAATTTCTGTCCGATATCAATCAGCGTCTTAGCCCATGTTTGGATGTTTTCCATATGATCGAATTTTTTTGCTTTAATAGCTCCAAAATGGTACTAGTATTAATAATTTCACTACGTCCAAAACGTGTCAATTTTATTAAACAAAATATTAAAAAAACATGAAAATTTTGCTTTTTTTTCTTTGAACTAGAATGTCTCAAAAGCTGTTCATGTCAGAGAAAAGTTGCAAAGGAAAAAAAGTTTCGTAATTAAATTTTGCACAAAAAAAGCTAATTTAAAATTGAAAAATACATTTTTCGTATTGCAAAAAAAGCACAAAGCAATAAACATATGTAAAAAAAACAAGTATTTTTGAAATTTTTTTCGAATACTCATATAACAGGTAGGTAGTGCCTTCATACTTAATGGATTTCAATTTTTCAAAAAGTATTTGAAAGTTTGATCGCTCTTTTATTTATCATTAAATTTTCATGTACCTAGACGTCTTAGTTTAGGCTCTGCTTAGAGTATTCGAAAAAAAATTTCAAAAATATTTCTTTGTTTTACATTTTTTCATTGTTTTTTGCTATTTTTGCAATACTAAGAATGTATTTTTCGATTTTGAATTAGCTGTTTCTTAAGTAAAAGTTAATTACGAAAACTATCTTTCCTTTGCAACTTTTCTCTGAAATGAATAGCTTTTGAGATACTCTAGTTCAAAGAAAAAAAATGCAAATTTTGTAGTTTTTTTAACATTTTGTTTAATAAAAATTTGAGCACACGTTTTCGTACCCGCGCATATTGAAATTATTATTACTAGTAGCATTTTGGAGCCATTAAAGCAAAAAAATTCGATCATATGGAAAATATCCAACCCAAAATATATATATTTTCAACGCTGAAATGCAAAAAAATCTATAAATTTTTATACGAAAAGGAGCGTAATAAATCATAAATGGTGATAATTGAATTTTTACAAAGTTTTTCTAGATTTTTTTTAACCATAGTTTTTATAGTCTGGTAGACACTACAGCAACTAGTAATTGGAATGATTGCATTTTAAACATTTCTTCTTGCTTTTAGAAAAACTGCATCGTCAGATAACGTTCTGGAGAAGACCGCGATGCAGACACCCAAGGATTTTGACAAAAGCCACGTTAATGACGATGTATCCCCAAATTCCTTAGAACACTTAGATGAACATATCGAGGACGATTCATTTTACGAAGACATGTCTGTCGAGTCCATTGAAGAGCACGAAGAAGGTTGTGAAAACAAAACTTCAGATGATCAAGATAATTTATCGGATTTAGAAATTGAATATGAAAAAAACTGTGGAAATGCAAATACTATTACTGGTAGGCGAATTATCAATATGGAATACTTCCTGAATGCTCTAAAATCTCTCAAGCACGCAGGGTTTCAGTGTTCGTTTTATGATTTAAACTTTGTATCCGAGCAACGTTACGGTTATATATCTAAACTGACATTTAAAAGTAAAATGTGCAATTACATGGATAGTGTTTGTACCGACAAACTAGAAGAAACGGAAATGAACTTGAATATGGCAACCGTGTCTGCTACCATTTCCATCGGTGCAGGATATTCTCAACTGAAGGAATTTTCTAGTGCTCTGGATATACCAACTCCTTCATCAGCAACGTACGGACAATATCAAGAAAAGTATTTGATATTTATAATCTCGCCGCACTGGAAGAGATGGAAACTGCCGCCAAAGAGGAAGCTCGACTGGCGTTGGAAAATGGAGAAGTCGACAGTAAAAAAATAAGTTTTGTATTCTATGTGCCAGAAAGGATAGGTACGTAGATGGCAAACGTCCTGAACATACATGCCATAAAAACTGGAGTGGTACGTCAACGGGAATGGAAGCTGCCATCATTGTCGAAGAATTTAAATATTCTATAAATATGTATGGAATAAAATACTTTAAATTAGTAGGCGATGGTGACAGCAGCGTATATAGAAAATTGCGGGAGGTTATGCCTTATGGTCCTAGAGTAATGATCCAAAAAATTGAGAAATTACATAAATAAATTAAAGGAACTAACAAAGAAACCTAAAACCTAAAAAGTTAAAAAATTTGTTAACGTTTAGAACTGCAATTACCAAAGCCATCGAATACAGAAAATCACAATCGGTCTCATTACAGGCAAAAATCAAAGAACTTGAAGCCGATATTTTGAATGGACCAAAACATATCTTAGGTGACCATTCGGGATGCAGCGAGAGGGACTACTTTTGCAAAGGTCCGAAAGAAAACGAACAAAACCTTTTGTCCGAATTGAGGAATTGCGAATTATATCAAGATATGATGACAGCTCTGCAGCGTGTGGTTACCCACGCAAATAGTCTTATACACGACGTAACAAATAATTCCACAGAATTATATAACTCGCAGGTAGCAAAGTTTGTGGGAGGAAAACGCGTATGTTTTTCATTTAGAAGATCATATGAAGCTCGTTGTGCAGCGGCAGTGATATCGCATAATAAAGTAGGCGATTTTCACGATATTAACCGTAAGCATGTGACCAATACACCTGCGAAATATACCTCTCAATAATACGAAAATCGGAGAAAAAGAAATCAGCAACGTTTAAATGCCAAAATTACCCACAAAAAAAGGTGTGTAGTTAAAGAAGATTTAGATTATGGCCCAGAAGCCGGAGATGTGGTTCCCGACATGAACAACGAAAGTCGAACGATTGCCGAAGAAAGTTTTTTACAAGATCTTGCACAGAATATAAAAAATATTACACAAGGTACGATAGGACAACATCGTAATAATCGGTGGTATGAAGAAAGAATTTGTAAAATGAAATCTTCTACTTCTTGCGCTAATATAGTGAAGGACATTCTTTATAAAGATTTTTCTGGTAACGCTGCAACCCGTTATGGTGTAGAAAACGACCACCATGCCATAGAGGCATTTCAAGCTGAAACTAATAAAATTGTATCACCATGTGGATTATACATTAGAGAAGATTTTCCTCTTTTAGCAGCACCTCCCGATGGTTTAGTTGAAGAAGACGCTTTAATTGGAGTCAAGTGTCCCTACAACGCAAGAAAATATAGTCCACACGAAGCAACGCAACAAAAAGAAATTAAATTCTGTGAAATTAAGAACGGCAATGTAATGTTAAAAACAAACCACGACTATTACTACCAAATACAGGGACAGTTAAATATATGTAACAAAAATAAATTCTTTTTTGTTGTGTGGTCCCCAGTGGATATTTCGATACAAACTATATATAAAGATTTGTTTTTTTGGGAAACTAAAATGCTACTAAAATTGCAGCAATTTTATATGGCGGCTCTACTGCCCGAATTAGTAGATCCAAGACAAATGAAACCAAATTAGAAAAATTTCAATAGCGCCGAGCCCCGGAAAATAACAATTTCATATCTTTTTATAACAGATATGTAGTTTAGGTACATATGTATGGAAGTAAAAATTAATTATATCATTACTCTATATTTATGTTTTTGCGAAATTCAAATTATTCTGCAGTATTTCACATATTAAACATGATATTGTTTTCTTTTTTACTTTTACTTTATAACCTTTTTAACGTTTTGTATACTAACCCAAAATATAATATACAAAGTGTCTCAACTTATTCTTAGAAACTTTGGGAGTGAACAGTAAAAAATAATACAAAAACCTACATAATTTACGTGTATTTATTTCGAAACGCCTTATATTTTTCTAAATATATATTTTTATAAAATCTGAGCAAAGTTTTTAGCATTATTTTAAAGTGTGTTATTAATTTTTTTATAAACAAAATATGAACATTATTCTTCACTTTATTTACACACTGTATATGAACTGTTTTCATGCTGTAACAACCCATTTTGAGTTGTATTAAAATATACCGTAATTTAAGGTCTTTCGTTCATTCAGTTGTAAATATAAGAAAATTTTATTAATTAATGATTTGTAAATATGTGGTAGGCAACTTAATTTGCATTCGGTGTAACTTAAGTTGCATATCTTTTTAGGGGTTTATAGTTCATATCTTCTAAATGGTTTATACTCCACCTTTAAATTATTTTTCCTGCTTAATATGTTCGCGCAATGCGTCATCATTGCCTTAATTCTTTGCGCAAATCCTTTCGCGCACGACTACATCGTCTAATTTCAAAGGATCTATTTTTTGGCACTTCCTGATGAAAGTGGTGTTGTTAGGAAGCTTTTTTTTTTGGTTTTCCACCTAAATTTAGTGAAAGTCCCATTGATTTGATGGTAAGATATTTTAACGCATTATACTAAAAATTAAAACATTTGCTCTTCTCAGGCATTTTTATTTTAGTTTACTTTCATTTTATTTTACTTTGATTGAACGGTGTGTTGTCTAATTCTAGAAAATTTGAAAAATAAAGCATATCAACTTTATTTATTATTATAAGATTTTCGCCGACTATTAGAAATCTTAAAATTTTTCGGTAATTGGGTTAGCAAGCAGTAAAAACCTGAAGGCTTGGACGGTCTCAAAATTGGGAAATTTTGATTAGCAGACCTTCATTTTACAGTAATAGTTATGAACAAATATATCAACTTTTTTTTTATTTAGTACACGTGGAAGTACTTGCACATAATATATCTAAATATGAAATAGGTGTACTTTCTCCCATCTCCAATAGGAAACTTGTATTATTCTAATAAAGTTCGAATAGATACTCCTGTAGGCGGCCGTACGATAAGTTACTAAATACTCGCCTTAAGAAAAATACCGACTATAATAGTGGGTAATATAGTTTATTTTTTCTATAAACAAGGTTACATTTCCCGTTATGTAAAAGTGGCGACCCTGACCAGGTATCTACATTTGGGGATTAACCACACGCGTTTATATGAATGTGTAACTACCTAATTATTCATGAATATTCGTCGTAAAAGTGTTCGATTCGAATACAACTAAATCAAAGGTCCAAATAAAATCGGTTAGTAAAAAAAACACATCTTACATAACCTCGTGTCATTATTACCACTGGCGGCTTCATGGGGGGTACGATGGTACGACCGTCCCCCCTGTTCGTAGCGTCTTGGCTCCTCAAATACCGGTACTACTATAGTCGGGAGCCCCTGCATAAATTTCATCAAAGAACACACATAACGGCAAATTTGCATAAAATTTATTTAACACCAACAACATTTAATTAATCTAACTAACCTAACTAATCTAACCTAACTGACCTAACCTAACTAAGTTAACTGATTCAATGACTAGTCGAAGCCACATCAATACTTGGCCGATACTAACATCAGCAGCTTTTAAAAACCACGAACGGTCTTTGCCGGCAGTTTGTCAGTTACGCGTGAATTCAATTAGGTGAACAATGAGGTCTAAATGTCCACCGCCAACACCGCGATGCAAAACGCGTTTTGCTGTACGTCACGTCGATTCGATGGTATTAGTATGTAGACCATCTCTCTGACAAATTCATACGAATGGTTAACGCATCCATGCGCGAAACCTTCTTCGTGGAGACCTTCGTATGCCGACCAGGAGTCACTGAATATCATCGTATCTAGTTTAACGTGTTTCTTCAAAATAGAAAAAAGCGTCGACCTATCTCACTTATTATGGGGGACAAATTTCCATACGAACACACGACTGCAGCTACCAGGACCAGGCTGCTCAATCATACCAAAGCCCCAGTGCCCATCAACTCGGCGATCTGGATGGTACTTCATTTTTCCGAATTTTGACTCATCAATGTCAACGACTACGCCTGGACCTCTCCTCCAACACTTTGTCCAATGCGGAAGCCATGACTTCTTGTCCATATTAATACCAGGCAGAGACAGTGTTAGGGCTAACTGTTGCGATTTCGGTGACTGTGTGTCGCTTGTTTTTGTTAATTACGACAGGTAAATCCGCTTCGCGGAGGAAAACTTCAAGAGGTTTTGGCTTACGAGAATCACTAATTGCCCGTTCATATGTATTCTGGTTGAGCAATGACAGTGTTAACCAGAGTATCTTGACCGGTTCCAAAACGTGTCGCTCAAAGTAGGTACCTTGTGTTGCTGAAGTTTTGTGTTCCTTTGGCGTGGCTGTATGTTGTGTCCGTTTTTTGCAGGTAAATGATCCCAGAGGTCCAATATCAATATGAAATGTCATACCATGACCGCAACCGGGGCAATTAATTTCTTTGTAAATTAATTTTTGAAGAAATTTAATTAATGTTTCTTTGTCACTTCCCAACTTTATGAGTGAGTCCCCTCTGAATTCATTGCACAATGTATAGAAAAAAAACACTGTTAATTGATTTTGTGACTAGTCGAAGGCACATCAATACTTGGCCGATTAGCAAAAAAACACTCACTGTATCTTAAAATTTATGCAGGGGCTGCCGACTATAGTACACCCCAAATACTTACTGTTAATTAATTTACATTTCTCACAAATTCTCAGATAAGCAAGCGATTTTCTATTTACAATAGTAAAGACTTAGTAAGTGGTAAGCCGCTTCTTGTTCATGAAGCATAAGATTAAGATAACAACACCAACCGAGCAACGTAGCAAGTTATTGCATTTACTGCGGCCAGTACGAATTTATGTGTGGCCAAGGTCAAATTATTTGCTTTTGTACTTAAAGCGGAAAGCCTACCTAGAGTTTGGCCGCGTAAATGAAGTAAAAAAAGTGTTTAGTCGTTTATTGGAAGTATGAATTTAAGTGTTTAAAATGTCTACAGTCCATCAAGCGAAAAAGCAAAAAACCTTACATTTAAAAAATAATAAGGCGGAAAAAGAAAAGGCAATTTTAAGACAAAGCACTACATAAACTATTTTTACCGCAGTTAGTCAGGAAAACAGAAGCATCGCCGATATAGAAACACCTAGTACGTCTAATAAGCCAGAGCCAGACTCAGCTAAAACCGATATAAACAAAGAATAAAATTCAGTGGCTGATTTAAAGAAAGGTATAGAATAATTCTATATTTTAAAATATATACTGTACAAGAACCTCTGGGGCAATACAGTTTTAAACCAAGAATTTACTGTATCCTATTTTTCCTAAATAACTTTCTGTGTGTGTGTTAAAAGAGATTGTTACAATAATTAAATATAACAGCTTTTCTTACGGTTAGGGGTCTTATGGAAATCTAGTTTGATGTCCCGTAAGATATTTTGGGCAGTGTATTTAACAAGTTATAGTTCTTGAGGTAATTTTTTGAATAAAAAAGGGCACTGTTTCATAATTATATAATACTTTATAACAGCGTCTTCCTATAATAATGAAACAGAATTTTATGACTTCATAAAAACAGGACCTTATCAACCTCCAGGTCAATTTAAAACAGTACAGATGGCAGGATGTTCCAGGGGTTTTAATGCAAAATATTATTCCACTTATTCGTGGTTAGAATACAGTCATCATACTAATAGTGTATATTGTGTTTATTGTAAAAGCTTTGCTTTTCTAAAGGGAAAGTTGAACCTGCATTTACAGAAAATGGATGTAGAAACTGGCATAAACTTACATTGAAATCATCTAGTCATAATAATTCTGAGCATCACATGGAAGGAAAAAATCTGTAGGAAGCGTTTCTGAAATCACCTCGAATAGACAGTGTACTATCAGCAGCAAGAGCAGAGCATTTGAGAAAAAAAGAAGATGAACGTTAAAAAAATCGCCAGGTGATGGAACGTATAAAGCTTGTAAAAATACTGGGTGTCGCAGGTGCTCCCTTTCGTGGGCACAATGAAAGATAAAATTCTAGTTATAAGAGGTTGTATAGGGAAATTTATAACTACCTGTCCGATTATGATCCAATTTTGCATGAACACAGACAATCTGGAAATAATCAGTTATACGTATCCAAAACTATACAAAATGATTTAATTTCATCTATCCATGATGTAATAAAAGACGGTATTCAAAGGGATTTATGACAAGCCGATTATTATGCTCTTATAATGGACGAGACAACATATGCTGTAAAATATGAACAGGCTGCAATGATTATTCGTTGGTGTACTGAATATTGGTATCCTCAAGATACACTTGCCATCATTCCAAGGGTTGCCAATACAAAAGCGGAGGTACTTCTAGAACATATCACTAAAGCTTTAGATTCTGTTCAGATAGACAAATAAAAATTAATTTGCCAGTGTTATGATGGTGCTAGTAACATGTCTGGTATAAAAGGTGGATTACAAGCAAAAATTAATGAACTGTAAAAAATCTGTACTTTATGTGCACTGTTATGCAAATTGTTTAAATTTAGTGTTAGTTGTTAGTGTGAAAAGTAATAGAGCCATACTTAACTTTTTGGGAGTGTTAGAGTCTCTTTACGTTTTTATTGAGGGTAGTGTTTCTCGCCATGCTATTTTTGAAGAAGTTCTTAAAATCCTTTCGAATAATGCTCAAACTAAAACTTTAAAAAAGTTATCAAAACACGTTGGGAATGTAGAGCTAAAGCAGTTAATCATCTTTCTGACTACTTCGATCGCATAGTCAAAACAGAAGAAACAGCAACCGACCCCAAAGCAGTCATTCAACCTCAAAACTTACTAAGCTCAATGCAATATTTTGATTTTATTATTAATATTGTAAATATGGTACTGCAAAAGGATAGCCAAATTTTAGACATAGCAGTATGAGCAATAAAAACGTTGTCCAGAACTATGAAAGCATATAAAAAATTCTTACTTTGAAGAACAATATAATATATTAATGGATCTTTCTCAGTACCATAACATACAAATAAAAGAGAAAAGAAAAATGCGCAGAAGTGCCAGAAAAATAAAGATTTAGAGAAGTCTTAGACTATATAAGTAATGGAATCAGAGATTTTCCCAAAAAGTTTGCTCGTTACTTGACTCTTTTCAAACAACTTTTACACTTAAAGAAAACGATAGAAAAGCTATAGAAGAAATAGGATTTTTTAACTTAAATTCAGGCTTACTAACTGGAGAATTGTATCTATTTTTTCGAGATGTGGATTTTAAAGACAAACTAAATATGACTGACATTATTGCCACATTTCGGACGGGTCATGCAGCACAGTTGCATACTCAAATACAGAAGGCCCTTAAGGGTTTCTTAACAATCCCGGTCACTTCTGTAGAGGCCGAAACTGGTGTTGGTAAAATCCGAAATTCGATCTACAATGACCGAGGAATCTTTGCTAATGATGACAGTGAAAGCAGAGAGGTGTAAAAGTGCCAATATTGATGCATGGCATTGATAAATTTAAGTCGTATGGTCCACGCCAAGTTTTAATGTAAAGGAAAAGTGTAATACTGTCGATTTCTTATTTTTAAAATAAAGAATTAAAGACTTATTGTCTATCTATTTATTATTTAATTTTAAACTATGGAAAGTTTCAGATTAGTGCGTGTTTACGTATCTGACTATCTGACTTACAGATAATGAAATTATATGGTGATGTTACATGGATCGACGATCCTGCAACCTTTGCAAATTAAATGTTTAAAAAAGGGTAGTAAATAACATTTTATTACTCATAAAATTTTTTCTTTAAATTCGTGTTGTTTACATTTACGTAGTTTCATAAAATTCACGGGTAAATAAAAAAATGATGCATTAGAAAGTTATATCCTAGTTGTTTTGAAAAGAGTTCATTAATAAAAAGTCGTACCCCCTGTTTAAAATTCCTAGAGCCGCCAGTGATTATTACTCAATAAAATCAACGTTAACTAAATGGTCCGCAAGTAATTTATTGAAGTAATAAGTTAAGCCAGACAAGCAGAACCGCCAACGTTTACATACGTGCTTACTCAAGCTGCTTTTCCCAATATACCCAGTGGTGTATGATATGGGAAATTACAACCAGAATCGCCGCCTCCGTCCAAAACCTGAATAGGGGGTGTAATGTTTGAAAGTTCCATTGATTCCATCCATTCTGCAGTCTGCTGTTGTAAAATTTGCGCAATCGTTTTCGTTGACATTAATATGGTAATTATGACTGCCTGTTTAAACTATTGGTAAAATTTTTAAAAATCTCAAATGATAAGAGCCAATATCCAACGATCGTCGCTTTAAAAAAATTAATAATTAAAGGAGTAAGTAAATAAAACAGTATTTGAGTAAAAATATATTTTTATTCGATACCGTTTCGAAAGCAATATGTGAAAAACATGTGACTCGTTAGATGTCGTTTTTTATGCGCAAACGACGTATGTAGATATAGTTTTGTGAAAACAATAGATAAATTTTCTTCGTGATGTTTTTTCGTATGATAAAAATAAACCATTAAAAGCAACTTTATAAGTATCCTGGAAAATGTGGAAAACTATTATTAACGGGTTCTGAATTTTAGATAAGTTTTCTTAACGAAGTTTTTCGCCGTGTAATAAATTTGCAAATACCTATTTTATATAAACCACAAAGTACATTTTGTGAATATCCGGAAAACTGTTAGCTTTAGATTAAAAAGTATAGACATCTTTTTAAAGGATCATTTTGTTTTAGACAAGTTTTTTTTATAAAAGTTTTTCGTAGACCTAAAATTTAATTTAATTACACAATCTGACGGGATAAAGGACTAGTATACCTAGTCTGTAAGTTTAAAAAACCGATTAGCGCTTACATTAGTATTGCTCGTGAAGTTATACAGGGTGTGCGAGAAGAGTTTTGATTAAAAGTAATGACGGATACAGTTATGTTAAAACTCTGAAATTACGAAGCTGTAGGTTTTGGATGACACTGAGTTCAAATATAATATTGTCCTGAATGTGGCACTTCCGGTTATACCGGAAGTAGACGTCACCTTTGTTATTTTAAATGGAACCTAATATTTTTTATTTTATTTTCGAATTCTACATGAAATTCTAGATAAAATTTGTGCACAATGTCTATACTAAAAATAAGTATTTTCGAGATATATCGATTCTTTTTTAAATTTTTAAAATTCTAGTCCACATTGAATAACGATATTTCCATTAATAACGAATCTAGTGACGTGAAATTGTAACCTATAAACAACAAGCGCTTGCCGTTAACTCCATTTATCCATCTCATTGATATTTCATACAGGGTGTTTTAAACTTAGCCACCAACATGCACAATTTAAATCATTTATAAGTTGCTTACTTTAAATAGAACACCCTGTATTTTATTACATTTTCCGCTGTATTTTTTAAGCCAATTCGTTTGGTATCAGTATTCCCTATACCTAAATCCAACCACTTTTGAGATATTTCATTATCTTAGTTAAAACATAACAACACTTAATTATTTCAACATTAGTAAAGGGTAGGCCATGATTTCCATTATTTAAGGTGATATTTTGTTATTTTTTCATAAGTTATTAATTCTGAAAAGTAACCAATAGCCTGAAAGGATTATTAATTGTGGATATCATTAAAAACGTTGATTAGGTATTTTGTATTAATTTAATTAGATAACTTACAAACAAAAATAATATGTAATATTAAACAAATAAAGTTTTATAATAATTGTTCAAAATTAGCACCATCTACTTCTAAACGTTTATGAACCCTTTTCATTAAGTTATGTCTTGTAATTCTAGAAATATGGTCGGGTGTTAGAGAATTAAAAGCAAGTAAGACTCTCTGCATCATATCTTCCTTTGTCGTAACAGGTTTGGAAAATACCTGATTTTTAATGTAACCCCAAATACCAAAATCTAGAAGAGCCAAATCAGGAGAGCGAGCTGGCCAACGAAACGGACCTTTGATTGGCAATCCGTCTATCATCAAACATGTCGTAAAGATGCTGAGCAACAGGCCCAAAGTTATGAGGAGGTGCTCCATCTTGCTGACACCAAGCTGAAGCCGCCTCTCCATTTCTTAAAGTATGTAACGCCGGTCGTATGGCTTCTTCTAAAATGTGGCAATATCTTGTACCATTTAAATTTTCATCATAAAATTTTAATGCTAAAATTTTATCGTCTTTTATTGCACAAAAAACATTAAAACTCCAACTATCTTGGAAATAACGTTCTTTACTAACATGTGGATTTTCATTAGACCAAAAATAGGAATTATGTCGATTAAATAATCCATTTTTGCTAAACTTTGTTTCATCACACCATATAACTTTTTTTATGAAGTTTTCATTCTCTTGGGTCTTCCTTAAAAACCATTCACAGAATTCTACCCTTCGAGGAAGATCACCTAATTGTAAGTGTTGCACCAAATGATATCAAAATGGTTTCCATTTGTGTTTTCTTAAAATGCAATGAATTGTTCTCGTCGACAAAGTAATATCTCTCTCACAATCTGTAATGGAGGCATTTGGAGAGGCCGTAAAATAACCCAAAACATTAATTTCGTTTATGTCACTGTCCACTAGTGGTTTATTTTTATTAATTTTTGTCTTAAATTGACCAGACTGACGACAGTTTTTAAGCAATCTTCTTACAATATCACCACAATTCTATTACACTCGCCGTAAATAATAATAAGATTTAAAAAATCATCATTAGTAAATCCTACATTTGCCATTGTTTACTATGAAATACAAACTGGTAAAGAAAACTGTCAAAACAACATAAACAATTAACGTTCTAACTATCAAATCTTTGACAGCCATGGCCTACCCTTTACTAATGTTGAAATAATTAAGTGTTGTTATGATAGATTGTTATGATTAGATAATGAAATATCTCAAAAGTGGTTGGATTTAGGTATAGGGAATACTGATACCAAACGAATTGGATTAAAAAAATACAGCGGAAAATGTAATAAGTAAGCAACTTATAAATGATTTAAATTGTGCATGTTGGCGGCTAAGTTTAAAACACCCTGTACGAAATATCAATGAGATGGATATATGGAGTTAACGGGCAAACGCTTGTTGTTTATTGGTTACAATTTCACGTCACTAGCTTCGTTATTAATGGAGATATCGTTATTCAATGTGGACTTAAAAAAATCGAAACATCTCGAAAATACTTCATTTTTGGTATAGGACATTGTGCACAAATTTTATCTAGAATTTCATGTAGAATTAGAAAATAAAATAAAAAATATTAGGTTCCATTTAAAATAACAAAGTTGACGTCTACTTCCGGTATAACCGGAAGTGCCACATTCAGAACAATATTATATTTGAACTCAGCGTCATCCAAAACCTACAGCTTCGTAATTTCAGAGTGTTTTGCGAAAAAGCGAATGTTGCATGCGCAAAGATGCAATTAAAAAAATATGTATATAATATGACCTTGTCATGGCCCCTACTAGTAGTGTTCCTAAATGGAACGTGGATGTTTGAAAGAGGATCGCAAAAAGGTCTTCGCAAAACGATACACCAAAAATGTAAAAAATTCGAATCAGTCCTCGAATGGTAAAAGGTTTATAACTGCATGCCGAAAATAAAAATAGTTTTATTGAAAATAGCAGTTTAATATTTATTAGCAGTAATGGTAAAATACAATATAATTCCACAATTGCTTTTTTATAAAATTATAAAAAAGAAATTGTGGAATTATGTTGTATTTAAACATTAATGTTACTAAATATGGAATTCCACGAATATAAATTTAACAAATAAAATACACCCACGTACCATACAAAAATAAAATACACCTACGCTATCATCAGCGGTCCACTAGTCCTTCATGGAAAAAAGAAAAGCTATGGAAGTTGTTAACAATGAAAAATATTTTCCTATACCCATTTGAAGGATAGATCTTTTAAACCTTTAAGCAAGGCCATACCTCGGTCAATTCAATGCAATTGTAAATATTTGGGGTCCTACTACGATCAGTAGATAGGTAAAGATGGCTATTCTGATGGCGCAGTATTCCAAATGTGGAAAGAGTTGTATACAATTCCAAATGTGGAAAGAGTTGTATAAACGTGATGGTGAAATTTGGAAAAAGACAACATTGCATATCAAAAAAAATATCAGCCAGATATAACGGTAGAACCATTAATAATTTGGTTAATCATGGTAATTTGAGATGGCAGTGATGCTGAAGATAACGCATAATTTTATACCTATCTTACCTTAACACATAG
Organism: Vesta saturnalis; assembly: GCA_036346205.1. Taxonomy (NCBI): domain Eukaryota; kingdom Metazoa; phylum Arthropoda; class Insecta; order Coleoptera; family Lampyridae; genus Vesta; species Vesta saturnalis. Next base: position 564,574 of record JARFJB010002347.1, on the reverse strand, counting down.
TTGTATTAATTTTATTTAATGTTAGTTGTTCCTATTTATAAATGTTTGTACTACTTATTTTTTAAATGGTGTTCTTAATTAATTGAATATTAGTTTATGTACTTATGTAAAATAAACTTGTGAAATATACCTATTTGCCGATAGACAAAAAGACTTTCTATTATTATTAGTGTTTCCATCACTAAATTAGAATTGAATTCTTCTAGCATTTATTAGGAAGTAAATATACTGACTAATTATATTCTAATTACATTATGAAATTCACATTAAATTCTTTCTCTTTCAATCATGTTTACATTTGCGTTTAGGTAAAATATTTCGCATAATTAACAATTTAGCGAATTATTACAAAGGGAGAATCACTATTATTCTTTCCAAAATATAAGTTCACAGTCTAATATCGTAATTACTCTAATTACTTCCTCTAGCGGTCTAGCTATAAAATTTTCATATATGTATATAATAAAAAACCAATTACGATAGGTAAAGACGTCCATAAGCGACAGGAAGGCATTACTTATAATTATTAATCATATATTGTGGTAAAACCACATTAAATTCGTCTCTATTAATCACCATTACCTATGCGTTTATATAAATGAAGACTTTCCTTTTAACGATGCATGTAAAGTGTAATTCTGTATGCACGAAAAATAAGAAAACCATTTAGAGTGATACTGTCTTACAGTTTTAAGTAGATGTTTTCCATACTGCGTCAAACATGCCTTACCCCATTGTTATCTGTTTATGGCGAAGCTATCTCAATTTAAAACACCTATAACGTAGAGAATTCTTCTAAATTTACCATCCGCGGTCAAAAAAATTGAATACACACCTACCCTCTAGCCCAAATACATGCGTTAGAACGACGAAGATATATAACCTCACAAGCCGTATTAATAGCACTAATCCGTTTTTGAAACATCCATTATACAGATTATAACCAAGTGACGTAACAAGAAGCACAATTGCATCAGCCCGTTCTCCTCACCCCGCTCTGAACGATAGAAATTTGGTGATTTATAAACTTTTTACTTTGAAAGCGCCTAAAACAATAATATGTATTATAATATATTATAAATAATACGTGTAACTGTATTTTGCTGCAGTTTGTTACAATATGTTTCGAAGTACTACAATATTACAATTATTTTAAGATCAGATAAACTGCTAACTACAGAAATTTAATAATATTTTGGGTTCGAAAATGTTTATATATTATCTAACCGTTTCGTTCATCAGTCATTGCAGTACTCATTTGAAGAATGAGTAATCTCCGAGCTTGTACTTACCTTATTTAAAAGGTCTTTTCATTCTCTATTTAAAAATGCTATGGTTTGAATTATTAACAGTACAAAAAAATTCGGCTACTTCGCAATCTCAATATCCTGGAACTCCTTGCATCATTTTAATCGTAAGTGTTATTCTTCGTAAGTCTGTTAGCGCCATTTAGTTTTTATTACACTTTTCAAATATCCCTCTCGAAAGAAAGTCCTAAACTCAGATGATCGTGCTGACCATTCTACTAATTCTCGCCTACATCTGCACTGATTTGAATATGTGAGGTCGAGGTCTGTTAAATAATGAATTGGTGATGAAGTGCTGGAACCATATTCACTGGAAAATGTGGGTTTGCCAAAGCTAAGATTCAAATTTCCATCAATGAAAAATGAACCAATGAATGTTGCGTACTTATTTCTCTCAGAGAGACCATTTTGGCGATTAGCATAGTAAAGATAATAGTGGACTTATAAAAAAAAACAAAACATTGCATAATTTTGTTCACAAAAATATTAAAATTACCTTCAGTAAGATCTTGAGATGATCTCATACTATAGAGATATATTTTATTTCCTCTTAATAGTAGGCGAGACATCGAATAATGCAGTTACTGAGTCTTCCTGTTCATGCATTATACCCTATTTGGAGTAATCATGTGCATTTGAAGTTTCTTGTTTATTTGCCGCACATTTCCCACTTTACGAAACTGTAATTCAATTTTAGTAATTGTACCATGGGATACAGGTGGCAAATTAGTAAATTTTTCTCGAAAAAAGGCTAGTAACTTCGGCTTGTGACCGTGCTCTCCGTAACTAACCATCATTAGAAATGCTATTTTATTTGTTTCTGTTAAATAAACCATGTTTCTGAATCGCTTTTAGCAAATCTCAAACAATATGCAAAACACCGGTGTGAAGTTAGTATCACGACATCATAATTTTGGAATTTTGATGAGAGTTTCAGTTTTTATAATTTGGAAGATCTATTAAAGGTTTCTACATGTACTAGAGCTCGTGGTAAAGAAAAAAGTTGGTATAGCACGAAAATTTGATTTTGAGCTAGACTACTTCTATCTAACAAGACGATTAATTTGTTTTACAATCACCTTCAGACACAATATAAATCTTATTAGCAGAAAATTTGTTGTTACTGATTGAGGAACTATCAGTACATGTAGAAACAAAACAACTACGCTATATCACTCCCCCCGCCTCATAATAATGATTTTTTAAGGGTTGGTTCAAGAAACTGAGGGGTTTTATAGCACTTCGCTGCAAAACTGTTATAGGTATAGTATAATACGCTATACGTAATAGGTAAATTCATAACCTTTCACAGTATTAAATTATACATAATTATAGAAAATTTTACTATGTATCAAATAAATGCAATGTGGAATAGAAAGTAATTTTTTCTGTAATTGTTTATTCCAGCACTTTTTACAATTGTAATTAATCTCAATTAAGACATTTTGTTTTTATACCTTTACAATGAAGCATGCATAATAATGTATAATATAAATTTTCTTAATTATAACGAAAACGTAGTATCTTATTACAGGTTAATAGACTTTTAAATTTCAGATAAGTGCTTACTTAACGGAGTTCTTATAATTATCTTTTACAAATCAACTTTCTATCAATTATGTTTAATTATCAAAAATGTACACAAATAAACAGAATAAAATTCGTGATATAAGTACCTATATCAACAATCTTAAATACTCTCATCGATAATTAGCAAGTTTTACCAATAATTTACTGATTGCCATAGATTAAGTTTAGGTGGTAATTAACGTAATTAAGACTAAATTTCATTAAAACGTGTACTTTAACATGATTGTGTCTGTATCAAACCTTGTATTTGGGAAAATAGTTTTTAATTCATATTTATTCCAGACACTTATATTTGTATTTAAACACATAATTAGTGATAATTATTATTAACATTATTAAATTTTTGTGTGTTAAAACACCACTTAACCGTTTTCTCACCTGTGTACTTCTTTAATTTATTCAAACATGCTATTATAAACTAGGTTTGTTTAAATTACTGTACTAAGTTGAACTTTATTTGATTAACTATATATAATCATATATATATATATATATATATATATATATATATATATATATATATATATATATATATATATATATATTAGGAATGTTTGAGGAATAAATTCGTAAGACGACCTGGACCTTAGTATAACATTGTATAGACAACTACAGTTCTGACAACTTTTACATGATTTATTTGATATCTGTTTACGGAATATATTACAAGGTTTCGGGTAGTGGTTGGTACAGTTGTAAGCGATGTTCGTTTCACGGAGTTTGAGACAGAGGACTGCAGCTCTCACCGGCAGGTTTCTACACCGTAAAATATTCGAGATTAATGAATATAAAGGCAAAGGAGCATTGAACGTTTCACGTTGTAATTTGGAATATTAAAATAAGAAACGTAATAAGTACTATACGAATGCAAAAGGTTATTAGTTTTGCAAAATGAAGAGTGATGGCATTTGGAATTACACAGAACCTTATTTTTTCTGCATGCACTTTTGTTTGTTCCACATTGAACCTTCGAAGTTTGGCAATTGCATTCTCTAAATCCCTGTCTACCGAAGGAAGATAGATTTGCGATTATACCCCTAACTGATATAGTTACGTCAAGTATTGGTCAGTTAGTTGTATTCCTTGAGTTTGCTGAACTGCATTCCTTGTAACCAGTCACTTATAATCCCAGCTGAAGCTCCGACGCGGAATAAGTCGCGCCGCTTTTCTTAACTTTCCCTACAAGATCTTTATCGTCTAAAGGTCGACGGTCGACCCTAGGAACTTTAGCCATAACAGTTTTACCAACTTCAATATCTTTAAACTTTTTGGAATAGGCATATATATATATATATATATATATATATATATATGTCGCAGGAATGTTTGAGGAATGTTGTAAGACGACTGAGCCGCCTTAGTATACTTGTAAGACAACCACAGTTCTGACAACTTTACGAGTTTAATGATATCTGTTTACGGAAATTTACAAGTTTTCGGGTAGTGGTTGGTACAGTTGTAAGCGATGTTCGTTTCACGGAGTTTGAGAGAAAAAATCACATGACCATTTAAAACGCGCAGCAGAAAAGATGGCTGCCTATTCCAAAAAGTTTAAAGATATTGAAGTTGGTAAAACTGTTATGGTTAAAGTTGCTAGGGTCGACCGTGGACCTTTAGACGATAAAGATCTTGTAGGGAAAGTTATAGAAAAGCGGCGCGGCGCGACTTATTCAGCGTCGGAGCTTTAGCTGGGATTATAAGTGACTGGTTACCAAGGAATGCAGTTCAGCAAGCTCAAGAAATACAACTAACTGACCAATACCTGACGTAACTATATCAGTTAGGGGTATAATCGCAAATCTATCTTCGTTCGGGAGACAGGGATTTAGAAAATGCAATTACCAAACTTCGATGGTTCAATGTGGAACAAAGAAAAATGCATGCAGAAAAAATAAGGTTCTCTGTAATTCCAAATGCCATCACTCTTCACTTTGAAAAACTAATAACCTTTTGCATTCGTATAGTACTTATGACGTTTCTTATGTTAATATTCCAAATTACAAACAAAAGTTCAATGCTCCTTGTGCCTTTTATTCATTAATCTCGAATATTTTACCGGCTCGTAGAAACCTGCCGGTGAGACGCTGCAGTTCCCTTTCGTCTCAAACTCCGTGAAACGAACATCGCTTACAACTGTACCAACCACTACCCGAAAACTTGTAAATTTCCGTAAACACAGATCATTCAACTCGGAAAGTTGTCAGAACTGTAGTTGTCTTACAAGTATACTAAGGTGGCTCAGTCGTCTTAGAACATTCCTCAAACATTCCTGAAGTATATATATATATATATATATATATATATATATATATATATATATATATATATATATATATATATACAGTCCGCGACCAAAGAATGCCTCGTGTCGCGCATGGAGGTTCGTGCATTCGGCCGCACTCGTTAACGCAATAGCGACTGAAAGCATTACCAGTGGCGTTGAGTCGCGTTTTCAATTATTCGTCACCAAACCACAAGAAATTTTAAAATATTTTATTTATTTGAATTACATATGAACAGTAATAGTTTAAACATTTATAAAATAAAAAAATAACCATGTTGACAAGTAATACATTTTATATTTGAATTACAAATGAACACAACAGTCGTTTATGAACATCAAAAAAGTAGAAGTTCGATTTTTAAATTTCCATACACTTTGGGGAAAAGTTACTCAAACGGCGATAATTACCTACTATAATAATATTAAATACTACTAACAAATAAGTCACACAATCATTCATCACTAGACCAGCCACTTTCAGTTTCTGAATCGTCCTCCAAATTTATCACCAGTTTTTCGACTTGTACGTCAAACAGTATTTCGTTCTCTAAATTTTTTTTTCCTGGTCGATTACCTTCTTACAGCACTTTTGCCAGTATTCTTAAGTAACAGCCGCTAATTCTTCTTCCAACAATCTTCTAACCTGGTTGAAGTTAAAGGTCAACTCAATCGGGTTTAAGTCCGGATGATAGGGAGGTAGTAGCAGCACCGTATGTCCTTCATTACTTAATATACAATCAAACTTGTACGTTATATGTTCCTTTTTGTGTAGCTTAATTATTTCATAAAGTTGTGGTCTCTACATCAAAGGAGTGAACGGTATCTTTTTCTCTATTAACCACTTCACCATATCTGCCTTTTTCGAATTACTTGTTGGAGCACGATCCACCTGAACATTATGGTACGGCGCATTATCAATAACCAAAACCGATTGTGGAGGCAAGTTTGGTAAAAGTTTCTCACGTAACCATTTTTCGTAGTTGCTATCATTATCTCGTCGTGATAGTCTCCGCTGCTGGTTCCTGATTTAAATATCAGACTACAACCTGGTAAAAAACCCATTTCACCTCCTGCATGTACCACAATCATTCTTGGTCCTTTGGAAATTGCAGACAGCAGTCCGTTACATGTGCCATCACTCCACGACGTCGATTGTGTGTGTCCACTATGAACATATGTTTCGTCCATGTAGATAATTGGACGATGTAATTCTCGGTAGAATTGAATTTTTTGTAAGTAAGTAATTCTTAGAGCCCTTATATCGTTCTTCTCTATTAGAAGTTTTCTATTATTCTCAGTTCGATGCCATTGAAATCCCAAGTCTTTTAATATAACACGTAAAGATGTAGCACCACCGTGCCAACCTAAGTCATTGTGGAGTTTCTCGCGTAGAGCAGGAATTGTCACCCGTGCACCCTCGGTCTTGTGAAAATTATATACTATATTGCAAAAAAGGCTCTTTTCGAAATCTTCCAAGTCGGCCACAGGAGACGCACGTGGGCGTTTCTTGCCTGGAGTTGAAAATCTTGGTTTTCCCTCTTCTGTTGGACCTTCACCCTCTTTAATAATATTTGCCACTGATCTAACAGACACTTTTGTTCCTTCAGTTTTTCAAATAACTGTACACATTATATATCACCTCACGCATTTGACCACTTATTACTTGGCTACTTTTTCCCAATGTAGAACTCATATTTCTACACACGCTTTTAAATCACAGTTGAAAACGAAATAACTAATAAAAACATTTTTGAATATTTGCTAATCTGTTAATGATACTAAGGAATGTCAACTATTAGGATTTCTTTAATGAGAATTTAAGCAAATGCCATTAGTATTACATGCGCCGCAAAACTACTTATTTATTTTACTATGCATTGTGAAAGTATTTGTTGTTTATACATATTTGTCTTATAAATTTGAGTATTATGAGCTTTAAAATTCACATAGGACACAAAATGGTTCACTGTCGTTTTGTTGCAATAATTGTAATAAAGTTAAATTAACAAGTACATACGTATGTAAATTAATAACAGAAATAAATAATTAATTAGTGTAATACATGATAATAAACGGAACGCGCTTTTGGTGGCGACGCCACTGACATGCCGCGCTTAAGAGACTTGAAGTTGGACGAATGCGCATGCAACGTTCAGGCATTCTTTGGCCGCGCGGACTATATATATATATATATATATATATATATATATATATATATATATATATATATATATGATCTGTTTACGAAATTTACAAGTTTTCGTGTAGTGGTTGGTATAGTCGTAAGCGATGTTCGTTTCATGGAGTTCGAGATTAATGAATAAAAGGCACAAGAAGCATGGAACATTTATTTGTAATTTGGAATATTAACATAAGAAACGTAATAAGTACTATACGAATGCAAAGATTATTATTTTTGCAAAATGAAGAGTTATGGCATTTGGAATTACAGAGAACCTTATTTTTTCTGCATGCACTTTTGTTTGTTCCACATTGAGCCTTCGAAGTTTGGCAAGTGCATTTTCTAAATCCCTGTCTCCCGAACGAAGCTAGATTTGCGATTATACCCCTAACTGACATAGTTGCATCAGGTATCAGGCATCAGGTCAGTTAGTTGTATTCCTTGAGCTTGCTGAACTGCATTCCTTAGTAACCAGTCACTTATAATCCCAGCTGAAGCTCCGACGCGGAATAAGTTGCGCCGCTTTTCTGTAACTTTCCCTACAAGATTTTTATCGTCTAAAGGTCCGCGGTCGACCCTAGGAACTTTAACCATATCAAATAAAATACTTATCTTTTTTGGGTTTTTTAATGGTGTATTTTAAATTATACAATCTAAACGTTTCGATAACACTTACAGTTATCTTCGTCAGTAGTAATATCTGTTAAAAATTGTTAAAGATGTTGTAAACAATTTTGTCAAAGTTTGTTTTAATTTTTCAACTTTGACAAAATTGTTATCGAAACGTTTAGTTTGTATAACTTAAATATAAAAATACACCATAAAAAACTCAAAAAAGATAAGTATTTTAATATGTGTAATAATGGTGAAAGTTTACATTTTCATATAAAAAATCATTTTATTTCACATCTTTATTTTTTAGATAACATGCAACGATATCTAAAGGATCTGATACTGCCGACGGCTGTCTATCATATATTTACAGAAATCCCATACATGGAACTTAGTGTTTCTAAAATTCACACTGTTCATTATGTTAAGGTTATTTAAAAAAATCAAAACTAAAAGGTTAAGTTAATACTCTGCAAAGAAACAAGTAAAGCGAATTTTTCTCTCGAAGACCACCACGAAATTGTGTGTGTGTCAATGTGGATTTTGAAGGACATTCGGCAGAAACTCTGACCAACAGCAATATACCACGGAACTTAACTCCTGCTTGTCGAGAGAATCCATTTTTCGGCATCCCCAACGAAGTTGATGTATCAAAACAGATTTTGGGCAAATTTAGCCCAAATTCTAACCAACACGAGGTCGGTTACCCCTACGAAATTGATGTGTAAATATAGATTTTGGACAATATTTGGCCTAAATTCTGACCAACGCCCACAGACCACATAATTTAACTTTTGGTCGTCTAGAGAATCCATTTTGTCGCGACCTCAACGAAATCGGTATATAAACGTATGTTTTAAGAAAATTTCAGCCCATTTTCGTTCGAGAACAGTAATGTGGCGACAGAATTTGGCTCTCAACCATCAAGGAAATCAACTTTGCCTTATCCCCAATTACATTAGGCCATAAATACAGATCTTGAGCATTACGTCACCTAAAACGCTAATATTCAATGGAGTATGGACATAGATTTGGGGAAAAAATACACTAAATGCTGATCAACGATCACCACAGAATAGAAAAAGACTGTTTTGTACTCTACACAAGTATATAAGGTATCATATAACGAAAACCAGAAGTCGATAGGCGATTTAGAAGCCGTGTTATATTGTGAACACACCACACAGCCAGGTTTTGTACATAGTCGGGGTGAAATACAACAAACCAATATTTTGTGTTTTAGAAGCGTCATAGTAGGGAAGCAAAGCAAAGCATTGGCTCCCTTTCATTCCTATGAACAAAAGTGCACGAAGCTCATGACCTCACGTTTAAATTTTTTGACTCGATTCTTTTACACAATGGTTTAGTACACAGTGAAGGTGTGCACTATGGAAGGCATTATCTCTTACTTTCTTACAAACGACGTAATAGGAAAGCAAAGATGGATATACTTTGATTTTCTGACAGTACGCGAAGGTATTCTATTTGTTAAATGTTCTAGCGTAATATGAATCAAACTTAATGCAAAAAACCTCTAAGCGGTTTAGTAATTACAGGGACGAACGGCAAAGCACGGCTAATATTCAATTTTTCTAGACGAAAAATTTACTAAAAAGTGTGTGTCGCTAACAAAGTAGTACTCTTTAAAAATAAAAATAATTCAATCAAAAATTACAAAATATGCGCATCTAACATTAATTCTACAAAAATGGCAAAGTAAAAGTCGTAAATTACCACAAAATTTGAAATACTTGAAAAGTATTGGACCTATAGTGTAATTTTTGATATTTAATCAATAACTTTCATATAAAACCTGTAAAATTTGGTTTTTCATTATAAATTTTTACGTTGCGATAGCGTATCTTTGCTACCTTTTTCAAATGGCAATAGTGTCGTCTCCCTATCCTACTAGCTTTATTGAGAATTAGTAGATACAGTTGAAATTATGAGAGAATTCCGATATCGGATTAGCGATTTTATTCAAGCACTACGGTCGGACATGCAACTTTGTCGTTTTTACACATGTTATATGGCGAAGACGGAAAGAAATTTGTTGTGTATAACCCCGCGAGTGGTGAACTAAAACCTACACTGTACGTTAAAACGTAAGTTCGATTTAAGTACATGCGTTAGAAGAAGATGCAAATGTGCATTGCCATGTCTTTGCATACATGACAAATATCGACTTAAAATCATTTACACAGCGGTACTTCAATTTATTTTACTTATATCGTTTTTAAAATGTTACAAACTTAACTAAGTTAAATTTAATAATTTTCATCTATTTACAATATGCATAAATAAATTGATTATGATGATATAAACAATTACATTCCTAAAAGTACCTAAACAATTAAAAAACAATTCTGATGAACCCGAATACCTACATAAAATATTAATATACAATTTATATAAAATCAATGACACTAATTAGGAAATCTGCCAATTGTTTTGTGTACAATTATTGTTTAAAACATTTTTTGAAAGACAAAAAATTAAAATTTAAAACGCTTTTCGAAAGAACAAGGGATTCACGTAACACAGTTTTAATTAATAAAAATGATATTTTAGATTGCAGTAAGCTTTTTGAAGTAACATTGAGACATGACGATTCAAGTAAAAACACACATTTTAAAGGCAAGACGATGGAGAAACAGCATTATTAATTGAAATTTTGCGTTTATTGTGAACCCTTACACGCGTAGATTTGGAGCCAAATAATATAGCTTCGGATTTTGAAGAATTCAAAGAAAGAGGATGTTTTTGAGCAAAGTGAAATACATTAGAATGGTCTTGAGTGGTTTCATTGCAAGGTCTAATAGCGTCTTCGTCTTTGAAAGTAATGTAAATCTGAAAACCATCTGCGTATTTATATTTGCAATATTTTAAAAAAGAAAATATCTGTGACGAATAAATTAAAAATAAAAGAGGGCCAGGAGGCCTGAGGTACACTGTAGGTAGCAGACCGCGAAAATTTTATTATTGCAACAAACATTTTTTAAATCGAAATTGTTACCGCGATAGGAAAGTTAATTAATGGGGTTTAACATATTTTATTAAACATTAAGTCGTTATTTGAGCATGGTTTTCGGATATTTTATTTTCGTAACTAATATTTGGCTAAGGGTTGAAAAACGTGTGTTTGAGGTTTGACTAGCAGGTGTACGCTTAAAATCTGCTTTACTGAAGGGTCACGAATCATTGGAAATTCTTATGCGCACATTCTTGATGTAAAAATGTCACAGGTTAGTAATTAACTACGTCGGTACACAGTGCAATCAAAGACGTCTTTGTTTGGTACGTTGAAACTTGAGACCTAAATGTAGCGCTTGTTACGAACGAATGCATATTTTTAAAATTAAGATGTCGTTCAATAATTAATATGAAACTTCCAACATAATAATTTTTTGTTTTCTTATTACTTTTGAAAAATGGGAGATTGTGGGGGTAAATGTAGTTAGTTTGAAATCGGGAGAAAAGTTAGTGACAGAGTGTCGACCGAGCCAGATCGATTTGACTAATTAAATACCTTCATTGTAAACAGTTTGTGTTTAAAATATTTCTTGCGTGTACATTTTTCTTTTGAATTAGCCAACGCTAATTTGTCTTTTCTTTCGGGTGTTAGTTTTAATGTGTTTTTCAAATATTAATCTATAAATAACAGTCACCCTTTTTGAAGTTAAACCGCGTATGTTAACGATTTGTGTCTGTGATCAATTAAAGGAATGCAAGTGTAAGTAGGTATTTTTTATATAAATTAAGGCTGGCAGTAAATAATTCTACAAGCCTATAGAACGTATTAAAAATCGAGCATTGCCTTGCACAGGTATCTCACTCGCACGCGGGCTCATTCAGCTGAAATCTGCTAAAATAAAAGACAGTACAGGGCTCCCTCACTCTGGTATTTGTGTGAATTAGCATTGTTTGTTGTTTATATTTGTGTAGAGGTGGGCGTGGAGAACGGGTACAGGATAATCCTTGGTTACTAATTGTAATGGGCAATTGCCAAGTGGTTACAAACTCCCGGTTCCAGATGACCATTAAACACCTCGAATTTTATTTTCATTGTTTTTATTGTTGTATAGATGAGTGTGTAACCTGAGAAAGGGGCACTGTATTTTTCTAACGCACTCAAACTTGTCCATCGGTCACGATGTTATGATTTATTTACAACTTACCTTTGTAAGGCTTTGTTTAATGAGTTTTTGTTTGTGTTAGTTTGTTGAGTAGAATAGTTTATTTATGTATTTAATAAAATTAATAATAATTTTTAATTACATATTTACCTTTGAACTTATTCGTTCATAGAAAAACTTATAATAATTTAATATTAGTCAAGTTGCTTTGGTATGTGTGAATCCTTGCGATATTGCAGGCTCACATTCCATTAATATAAGTAATTTAATTGTAATCTCATTATATTTAGAATTTACATCAGTTCTACATACATAAAGACAAGATATACATCGATTGGGGCTTGAACCTTGATGGCGCAGTTGGTTAGCACGGTACTCTAGCAAAGTACAGGTCGTAGGTTCAAATCCTACTCGAGGTAAACTTTTTATTTATGTATTTAATAAAATTAATAATAATTTTTAATTACTTTTTTGTTTGTTTGTATTTAAGGCGATTTAAAGAAATAAAAAGCATTATTGAAAAATTATAACGAATTTATGTTCACCTACTGACTGAAATAGAGACTATGTCGAATTTCTGTTCTTCAGTATGACAGATTTATGTACAAAGATTAATACCCTATGTCGGAATTGGGTACGATTACAGGTCGTAGGTTCAAATCCTACTTTTTATTTATGTATTTAATAAAATTAATAATAATTTTTCAAAATTAAAACTTGTTTACCAGATACGGTAATATGAATGGGTACAAAGTTTCAACATTTTCCAACTAAAACCGTCCAGTCCTGACGTAGAGTCTTTTAGTTTTGAAATAATAACAAAAATATTATTTTCACTAACGTTAGAAAAATTAAATTTCAATAGAGTTTCTGTCAATATATTAGAGTTATAAAATGCAATAATAATTTGAGATTCTACTGAATTGGCCAAGATAGGTAAATTACAAAAATGGTTACTAATCAAGTTTACATCGGAAAACGTAATTGGAATTTCAGATTTTTTATTCAAAGAAACGACACCCAGATCTTTCAATTTAATCCAAAAATTATTTTTGTGAGTCTTTTTAACTTGATACTCTAAATAAGCTTTCTTCTCATTCTTAATTGCTTGAATAGTCAAATTACGGATATTTTTGTAATACTCCCAGTGAGAATTCATTCCGGTTAATTTAAATTTGTGTAAGGCTTTATCGTCGCGAAATTTTACGTATATGATACATGTTAACTCAAAAAAAATCCAAAGCCGACCGCTTCTATAAAATAAAAATAATCTTGACGCATGTTAACAGGTTAAATTAATTAAATAAAATATTTTATTATAAAACACTTATCATTATCTTTACATGTCTTTGTCCTTTATTAGAATACAATTTTTATGACAGAGGATAATTGTGCAACCTGTTTATAATAAATCCTAGGTGCATACCAATTCCAAAGATGTATGCGGTACAAGTGTTGAGATGCTTGAAACCGATCCCCAGCCACAAGAAGAATGTGTTTCGGCTTGTATGTGCTTCTAATCAACTACCGAGACACGCACCTAGACCGTGTGCAATTATCGTAAACACGGATCCTGCAAACAAACCAGGTCAGCATTGGACCGCTATCTACATTGACGAGAATGGTAATGGGGAATATTTTGATTCCTTTGGACGAGCACTGCAAGAATATCATTTACGTTTACTAGAGAAAAATTCCAGATGCTTCCTATACAATTAAACAATACTGCAAGATTACCATTTGAATGTGTGTGGACTTTATGCGTTAATGTTTCTATATTTTAGATTACATAATTTACCCATGTTTGATTTTGTAAAAAACTTTTTTAGTACATGTTTAATTGTAAATGACGAGATAATCAAATTATTGGTTAACACCTGTTACCCAACCATTCTATTCTGATAAAGAGATTTTTTAGTACCTTACTTTTTTTAATTAAGAGTTGCGTAATATCAGATGAGCCTATTGTTTTTCTTTCTTTTTAATTCAGCATGTGTGTTTTTAAAACTCGTGTTATAAAATTTATGGGTTTAGCGTTTTAAGGAAAGTGTGTTACTCGGTTGGTAGATCATTAAAATTAACAGGTTTATATAATTACACAGTAATTGGCTAAAAGTAAACATGAACAGTGGTTTCTAACTACATATTGTTGTGGAATTTAAAACATGTTTGATTTTGTAAAAAACTTTTTTAGTACATGTTTAATTGTAAATGACGAGATAATCAAATTATTGGTTAACACCTGTTACCCAACCATTCTATTCTGATAAACAAAGAGATTTTTTAGTACCTTACTTTTTTTAATTAAGAGTTGCGTAATATCAGACGAGCCTATTGTTTTTCTTTCTTTTTAATTCAGCATGTGTTTTTAAAAATCGTGTTATAAAATTTATGACTTTAGCGTTTTAAGGAAAGTGTGTTACTCGGTTGGTAGATCATTAAAATTAACAGGTTTATATAATTACACAGTAATTAGCTAAAAGTAAACATGAACAATGGTTTCTAACTACATATTGTGGAATTTAAAACATGTAATTATTACATTCCAAACTTTTAATGCGGTTTTTATAAAAAAAATTTGTGTGTGTATGTATGTATGGACAACATATAATATTTTGTTCAAACCGCTTTGTTATTAATTACTTTAAGGGAAAGGTAAATACGAGTTGCAGTAAGTGTGATAAAGATAATTAGGTTGTTTGTATATTTACACTCTAAAAATTAATTATGGGGAAATCAATAGCTAGTTTTACATCAACTATTCATAAACGTAAAACATAGAAAGTGCTTTAGTTTGATTAGACGAGTAACACAAAGCAGTGACTATCACTCGTGAATCAGTCCCTCAAAAATGTTCTTTCAATACAGAGCTGGTAAGTGTGCTGTTAATCTTTTATTTACTTGTACAGATTTTTAATTACAGTTATAATACACATGTAAGTTATACGTAACAAGTTTCTTTAAAAATATTAAGATGTACAGTATACAACAATTTAACGAGCGGATGGATATTAAACATATTTCAATGCAATCAATGCAGGTAAAACAATCAGTTTTAATATTCGTTTAGAAAACAATATTGTAATAACTGTTATGTAATTAATTAACTTAATAAAACATTTTTGTTTCATTAGAGAATAATCTGAATGCCAGTAATTTTTTTATACCTCACTGAGGCTTTTTTAATTATGATATTTACAATAAAAATAAGTGTTCTATAATTAAATTTTAGTGTCATTCAAATTCCCCACGCAAGATCAAACCCTAACACAAGTTCATACACCTGTCTTACAAGATAGCAATAGGGCCTCCTCATTAGAATACAAATTCAAATTTTACTTCAAGGGTCACGGAGCTAAGTCCCAGCAGTAAGTTGCGAAGCCCTATATCAGCCTTACAAGATAGCATTAGGCCTCCTTATTAGAATACAACCCCAATATATAAATAAAATTTCGTAAGGTTACAATCTGTAGATAGGAATTAAAAGAATACGCACAATTGCCTAACCTCCAGGGGCTCCCCACCAAAACGGCTCTTAATACAAACAAAAATAATCAGGGTTGAAATTCCCATCATGGGTTGAAAAGGTCACCGAAAAGAAACCATAAGTAGGCGGGGCTTGTGACGTAAAAAAAGTGGTGGGGATGGTCCCTCTCTTCTACTGAAGATGATTTGAGGACACTTGAAGAGAATGACCTGATTGATAAAGTTGCATTAGTCCTACGAAACACTGTTTTAAAGATCGATAAAGCAAAATTACCATCCAAAATCAAGACAAGTGACTTAATCAATGGTGAATGTACGATTCCTGAAAAATTAGATCGATTTTTCAAAGTATTGATAGGAGGCAAAGATATTCGTCGCAAAGATGGTGTTAACTGTACTCGATTAAGCAACTCAATGGCTTCTGATACTTTTTTGTGTGAGTAATGGTACTATTAAACCATCGAAGCACGTAACTCTTGGTATGACTATAAAAAGTCTTACAAGTAGTAGAAGAATCATTAATATTCTTAATCGTCTTGGACACTGCTGCAACTATACTACACAGGAAGAACTGGAAACTGAAGCTACTTACTCATCGGTACATCGCTCTGAAATTAGTCCACTTGACATTATTCGGAAATCGTCGTTATGCACAGGTGTAGCCTTCGATAACTTCGATACATACGTTGATACTCTCAATGGAAAAGAAACTTTGCATGACACCGTAGGCATAATTTATCAAAATATTGATAATGATGATCCTAATGAGCATGATATCAATTCCAGAAGTGATGAGTGCGATATGTTACCACCACCAGAAAAAAGAAGACGAACCTTTGAAGCCATTGTTCCTGAACTTGTTCGATCATGGCAAAACTGCTCAGTACTACACGGCCTATATCCAACTAGTTTATTATTACATGATCTTATCAAGGAGCATACGCATGGGTGATTTTGAAATGTTCAAGTATGTAATTCCAAAAATCACCCATTTATTTTTTATTGTTAATCAGCCAAACTACGCTCGATGGTGTGCCAGATATTACGATAATTTGAAGAATGTTGACGACCCCCATCCGGGACTTGAAGACGGCTCAAATCTGGATGTTTTGGAATTAAAAGAATTTACAAACCTTTCTCGAGGATACCGATATATCTTACGCTGGAACAAACTATAAACGCCGATGCTGCTAGACGTCTCAGTGGTATTTCACATTTTACAAATTCTATCGCCGTACGTCAACGCTGGACAAAAAGCCACAGCATTAGAGCTGCTTTGATCTCCCATGTTCTTGATGTTTGTAGATTAAGATACTTGAAAGACGTAACCACAGACTTACAACTTAATCGGATTAAAATTTTTGTAAAACAACTAGCCGATTTTATTGATATCTTTGAAAAAAACTGTAATTCGTTCGACCCAAATTTAGATAAACAGAATCTTTATAATATTGCTACTGCTAAGCCGGTCTCTCAAGATGTTGCTGAGTTCCTACTGAACATCGAAGAAAATGGTAATGTTTTAAGAAAGCAGTTTATTACTGAATGTGTTCTTGATGAAGGTCGATTTGACAAACCTATAAAAAAAAATCGGGTGCTCAACTTCGCTGAGGCATATTATTTCAGCGAGAGGTCTGGAAAAAGATTCAGATACAGTGTCAGGAATTTTAAAATGTCCTCAGCAAAAAAATGTATCAGAAGTAAAGTCATTCTGTGGAATGGTAAATTATTATTCTAAATTTCTTCCAAATATTTCAGCAAAGTTAAAGCCATTATATAAATTGTGTGAAAAAAATAAATCATTTAATTGGTCACAAGAATGTAGTGAGGCTTTTGAGTTGATCAAACAAGATTTGCTATCTAAGGATGTTTTAAGTCATTATAAACCCGAAAAACCGATAATATTAGCTTGTGATGCATCATTTTATGGCATAGGTGCTTGTTTATTGCATGTGGAGGGAGATGGAGGTGAAAAACCAATATGCTACATTTCTCGTGTTTTAAACAAATCAGAGCAAAATTATCCGATTACTCAAAAGAAAGGGTTGAGTGTGGTTTGGGCTGTCCATTAGCTTCATCACTATGTGGCAGGTAGACATTTCGAAATCGTTTCTGATCATAAGGTTTTGCAAACAATTTTTGCAAATGGCTGCTGGAAGGGTCCAGCATGGTCCTTGTTATTAGCTAATTTTAATTATACATTCAGGTACATAAACAGTTCTGAAAACATGAGAGCAGATGCGTTATCAAGACTACCTGTAAATGTTAGTAGTGACAATGAAGACGATAATTATTTAAATTTTGTAGAAAATGTAAATGTGATTGAGGTAAACAAGATGAGGTCAGATACTAGGAAAGATATGATTTTAGGGAAAGTTTATAATTTAGTTAGATATGGGTTTGAAAAGACGTGTGCAGATGAAATTTAGGAAACCTTATTTTGTTAGGCAAGGAGAATTGCGCATAGATAAAGACGTAATTATGTGGGGGTATGGAGTAGTTATCCCATTTAAATTAAGAGAACCTTTACTGCGTGAATTACATTCGAATCATGAAGGTATCATAAGAATGAAATCAATAGCTAGGTCATATTTCTGGTGGCCGTCGTTAGACGAAAATGTAGAAAAATTTGCACAAAATTGTGAAATATGTATAAAGCACAAATCGGCACCTACTCAATCTACCTATAACACGTGGATGAAAAGTAATCGAGCATTTGAGAGGGTGCATTGTGATTTTTTGGGGCAATTTTTTGGTAAAATTGTGTTAATAATTATTGATGCGTATTCCAAGTGGCCAGAGGCTTATATCATGAGTAGAGTAACAGCAAATGAAACTGTTGAAAAGTTCAGGGAGTGTTTTGCTACATTTGGCTTGTCTGAATTGGTAGTCACCGATAATGGTACTCAGTTTACAGCAATTGAATTCAATGACTTTTTGTCCAAAAATGGAATAAAGTTCATGACTTCCCCTGTATGCCATCCATCAAGTAACGGGCAAGCAGAAAACTGGGTAAAAACCTTTAAGAATACTTTAGTGAAATGTATAAAGGATAAGACCAATAATGGTGTTACTTTCAATACGATAATGAATCGTGTTTTGCTTAGTTATAGAAATTCGCAAAACGCCACTACTGGTGTTACGCCGGCATCTCTTGTATTTAAGTATAAGACGAAAACTCGTTTAGATTTATTGAACAGAAATGTAAAACAGGATAAAAATATGATTTTTCATAAAGGAAAAAGGCTAAACAGTTTTGTAAGGGGAGAGGTGGTATCTTGCAGATACTACCGAAACCCCAATAAGAAAAGTTGGGTAAAGGGAACGATTGATGAAGTAGTGAGCGATGTTGTTTATTTTGTAAAACATTGTGAAACATTGTGTGGAAACGACATTTAGATCAGATAATTAAGTGTAATAACAATTTAACGTTGACAGAAACAGAAAGTTTAAATAAACAGGAGTTTCCAAACAATGTAATCGCATATAAACCTGTAATGTTACCGTCTAATGGTGACAGTGTTCAGTCCGATTCTTCGGAGCAGCCAATAGTTGCCCCTGAAGGGACGGCAAAGGAATCTGTTTTGAATGAAAATGCTGAAAGTAGTGCGGTTAAAGAAAAACCACCAGTTGAAGAAGCTACAGAAAAAATGAAATTACATTGTAGAAGCTTAGTGAAACACCGCGTCGTTTAAATTTATAGGCGGGGCGATTGTAATGTATTGCCAACACAAAAAATATTAAGTTGGTAATACAAGAAAGGTTGTTGTATCTCTAATGAAGTGCAGAATAAACTGTTGTTAATAAAGATAAGTATTCCGCATTTTTCTGGAGTTTAAGCGGGCATCGGACATTACACATACCTAGTGGTTTATGGTCCGTTTGAGCTATAAAATCTTGACCATACAAATATTTATGAAATTTTGTGCAGCCATATACAATTGCTAACATTTCCTTCTCGATTTGTGCGTACTATTTTTCGGTTTCAGTCAATGATTTACTTGCATATGCACAAGGTAAATTATTTTGCAACAATACTACACCTAATGCATCTTTAGATGCATCCACAGACAGTACAATTGGTTTGTTTACATCAAAATATTGTAAAACAGGTGCTTTAGTTATAAACTGTTTTAATTTCTCAAATCCATCATTTTGTGCTGCTTCCCAATGAAACGGGACATCTTTCTTTAATAATTCGCGTAAAGGACCTGTCATGTTAGAATAGTGAGGTACAAATTTTGATATATACGTAACCATTCCTAAAAATATTTGTACATCGTTTTTATTTTGAGGTAGGGGTAGAGAGGGTTAGAGTGGACAGGGGGCTAGTGTAGACAAGTGGAATAAAACTGTATAACTCACTAAAATCTGAAATAATTTACACAAACTGGCAATATTGTTAACATTTGTGGGTAAAAGTTTGGCGGCGATAAGTAGTGTGTCAAATAAGTTACAACAATTTTTCTAAAATCTATTAAAATAGGTAAGTTTTGTTGTATGTTTTATGTTAATACAACCAATACCGCCAAAAGTCCATTTTAGTTGAAATGGCTATAATGTTCTTGACATTTTTGTGCTGCATGTCATTGTGGGGCTAGAGTGGGCACTGTCGTAGAGGGTTAGTGTGGACATGTCCACACTAACCCGTTATTATTGTTTTATGAATGTTCATTAACAAAGTATAAAATGTAATATTTTAGTCTGAAGGTAATAGTAATTATGGCTCGTACATACAAGAGAAAAACTGATAGGAGCGATATTAATGAAAATAATGTGCAACTAGCCATTAGAGATGAATTAAAAAATAAAGTCAATAACACAGGCAGCACAAGAATATGGTTTTAAAAAATCAATGCTTTTCAAAAGAGTTAAAATTGCCAAAGAACATATTTCTATTGCAAATGACAGTGACGACTCTGGTCTTAGTGGCGACCATGGTAATAGTATTATAACTACCAGAGTTGGCGAAAAGTTTAAATTTAACGTCCGTAAAATCTTCACAGACCCAGAAGAAATTCAACTGTACAAATATTTGTGTAAATAGGCAGATATTCATTACGGACTCACATATTTACAAGCAAGAGAACTAGCTTTTCAGTATGCGAATCACTTGAATAAAAAATTTCTAGAGAGCTGGAATGAGAAAAAATGCGCTGGAATTGACAGGATGAATAATTTTATGAAACGTCATAAAGATCTCAGTTTAAGGAAGCCTTAAAACACTAGTTTATCGAGAGGTACATCGTTTAATAAACACAATGTGCAAGAATTCTTTAAAAATTACCAAAATGTAATGGAGCGCTATAATTTCAAACCTCACAGAATATATAATATTGACGAAACTGGTGTCACCACAGTTCTACAAACTCCAAAAGTTATAGCACAGTCAGGTAAAAAGCAAGTGGGGCAAATAGTCTCTGCTGAACGCGGAGAACTAGTTACTTTATGCGAAATTGCAAATGCTACAGATTGTACTATTCCCCCTGTTTTCGTTTTTCCTTGCGTGCGATTTAAAGACCAATTTCTTACTGGAGCCTTAACTGGAAGTCTTGGGTTAGCAACCTGTAGTGGTTGGATGTCAGCCGAACTTTTTCCATACATGTTAAAGCGTTATGTAATGCTCAAAAGAGACAATCCGATTTTGCTTTTAATGGATAACCACTGTAGTCACATCAGTATAGAAGCCATCAATTATTCAAAAGATAATGGTATAGTTGTACTCATGTTTCCTCCTCATTGCTCACATAGACTGCAGCCTTTAGATCTTGGAGTTTATGGACCATTTAAAGCACCAGCTAAGGTATTTTTAAATGACTGGATGAGGACAAACCCTGGTAAACCAGTCACAATCTATGAAATGGCTCAAATTGCATCAAAAGCATACTTGAAATCTTTTACCCCTAAAAACTTCACATCAGCTTTTGAAAAAACAGGAATATGGCCCGGTCAACAGCCAAATATTCACCGAACAAGATTATTATTGCAATTATGTCCACAGACAGAATTGCTATTTCAGAATCACAAAGAAAGAGTGACACAGATACATTAAATTCTTGTAATTTGGAATCTAGCGAGCCTTGTACTTTCG
Organism: Vesta saturnalis; assembly: GCA_036346205.1. Lineage (NCBI taxonomy): Eukaryota > Metazoa > Arthropoda > Insecta > Coleoptera > Lampyridae > Vesta > Vesta saturnalis. The sequence continues at coordinate 542,886 of JARFJB010002347.1, read as the reverse complement.
ATTTTCAAACCGCAGCAGTAGTAAATAGTATTTCTTCCCTAACCCCAGAAAGATCTAGGACTGAGTTTGAGAGTGTCACCCCATTGACTTCAAAGGCAGGCTGAACTCAAATATAATTTTAACTCTGGAGGAAATTAGACCACTGCCCAAAGCAGAGCCTCGTAAAAATATGCAGAAACGAACTAAGGGCAAGTCACGTATTTACAGATACTCCAGAAAAAAATCAGTTAGAAGAACAATATGCAGCTAAAAAAACAAAAGACAATAGCAGCAGACAAAATAAAAGCTGTTAAAAAGAAAAGTAATGGTATCCAAAGAAGATACGTCAGACTCTGATGAAGGTGCGGAATTCGAATCAGATGAAGACAATGAAGGTTTAACTAATGAAGATCCAGAACCCAAGTTGTTGTGTGATGATGAAAAAATAAAAATTGGTGACTACGTTCTTATAAAGTTGGCCTACAAAAAAGGGTTCAAGTTTTATGTTGGTTCCATTCAAGAAGTTTATGGTTATTGACTTCGGCATCAAATTTTTCAGAAAGAAACGTGGAGGCTCATTTTTCTACTTTCCAGAAGTTGATGAAATGAAATAATTTCCAAACTTCCGAACACAGTTTCAGTTCCTGGACCACAGGTTATTTGTCTTTCAATGTAGATTTTTCATGCTACGATGTTCAATAAAATTATACGATATATAAAATTCAATAAAAAGCTATAAAAGTTACTTCTTTGATTATGTCCACACTAACCCCAATATAAAATTTAAATTGTCCACATTAACCCCTATCAGGGGTTAGTGTGGACAAATTGCAGAATGACAGTATCAATTATATTTTTTTTATCTTCTTCAAACAAGTCTTCATTTGTTGTTAATATTAATGGTAACGAACTAATACTTATATTGGAACTCCAATTTAGTGATTTTTGCGCCATAATTAATTTTTTTACTCAAAAAGCAAATAGTGTCCACACTGACCCCCCTCTCCCCTACAGTTATGTTTCTAATTGCTATAATTTTTGAATTATCGGGTTTTATACCTTCTCTCGTAAGTAAGTGTCCCAAATACACAACTTCCTTAACACCAAATTTACATTTATCTGCGTTGAATCTTACATTGTTTTCTTTCGCAATTTCTAAAACACGATATAACCTTTTATCGTGTTCCTCTTTTGTCGATCCGTATATAAGAAGGTCATCAAAGAGTTCTTTAAATCGTTTATGAAAGACTTCAGGAGCTATTTGCCAGAAGTCATTACTAGCATTTAATAGTGAAAAATATATAGCACCCTGTAATTTCGGTGTAATTTCCTCTAGTGTTGACATATAAAAATGTTCCATACAAATAGCTTTGTTTAGCTTTCTGGAGTCTCAACATATACGCAGTGACCCATTAGGCTTACTTACTATCACCAAAGGATTGACCGACTCAGTAGATTCATCAACTCTTTTAATTATATATTTTTTTCTAACTGGCCGAAGGTTAGTCTTAATTGTTCTCTCAGTTTTGTCGGAATACTCCTAGGTGAGTGAATCCGTGGTGTTACATCTGGATATATTTTAATCCTCCTTCAAACACTCTATACCTGAAAACAATTCCTTAAATTTCTCATCTAACACATTTTTATAATTAAGTGTAAAATGTTCAAATACTTCACGAATTACATTATGATTGGTAGATTTATTTACAATTTTTAGTACTTCGCTTGTTTTTAAACTTAAAAGTGCTTCATAATTCCCATGTATTACATAAAAATCGCAATATGTCGATGTTGTTCCATATTGACATTTTAAATTTATTTTACCTGCAACATCAATTAAATTATGAAGAAAACCGTATCAGTTAACATTCGTTTTTTTAAAGTCATATTTGGTAAACCCTATTTTATTTAACATTGATAAAGGCATCATATTTATCATAGCACCTGGGTCTATTTTGAATTTGTACTTGACCATATTTATCGTTATCATTTCACACCATATAGCATTTGTGTCTACGGAATTTATGGTAACACTTCCTATAAATACGAACTCATTTTCATTTTGAAGGTTGCCGTAGCATCTTCATCTTCAACAGTAACTTCATTTTGCGTATTACACGCAAAGTGATTAAGCCTATCGCACGCATTACAAATTTTTCCGTGCGCTGGACATTTATTGTTGGGATGTAATTTTCCGCACTTTTTACAGCAATTTTGATATCTTCGGGTATGATGGATAAATCTTCGAATTTGGTTTGAATTTGCCTTCCTTATAATTCCAGATCCCCTACCTTTCGCATGTGTGGACGATTGATACCATTGACCGGCGTATTCATTGCTTTTGTTGTAACAGCGTGTATTTCACTCGCACGTGGTTGATAAGTTACCATACTTGATGATTGTTGTTTTGATTGTTCAACTCATATGCACACAGACACGGCTTTATCTAAACTAAGGGAGTCGTCCTCTAGTAACCTTTCCCTTAACTTATCATCACCAATTCCGCATATTAAAATGCATTTTATTAAACTTTCTTTGAAATCTCCAAACTCGCATGAATTGGCCTTATTTTTAAGATCTGTTATGAATAACTCTAAAGATTCGTTCTGCAACTGCTTACGAGAAAAAAAATTTGTAACGTTCATATGAGACATTTTTCTTAGGCTTAAAATGATTCTCGAATTTTCCAATTAAGGCAACTAATTTATTTGTCTCTCCTTCCTTAAATGTAAATGTATTATAAATTCTTACCCCATCATCTCCAATATAATGTAACAACTGGGCACATTTTGGAGATCCAGTTTTTTTGTTTAATGCTGTAGCCTCCAAATAATTTAAAATTTTTTGTTTCCAGAACATCCAATTTTCAGCTAAATTTCCATTCATTATCATCGGTGTCATTCCTCGATGGTCTACCATTTTTATTTTTCACTTATCCACCTCACTTCTACATGTACACTTAATTAATTTACCGATTGCGCCATGTTATGTAAGCACGTGGGAACGCCTGGTCTTCTAATGGTTTATTCAACACACCTCTTACGCATGCCTTCACATGCGCCTACATATACAGGGTGTTCCAGTTTTTTCTAGCAGGACTTTAATAGTCGATAGAGCTTTCAAAATTAAGACAAAAAGTTCATATAAACATAGGTTGCCAAACGCTTAGTTTTGGAGATACAGGGTTTTGCCATTTTTGTATTCTAATCAAGAAATAGCGGATATCCATTTTATTTATGGCTTTGTAAATGGAAGTTCAGCAGCAGCAGCCCGTGAATATAGGCGAAGATTTCCTTTTAGAAGAGCTCCGCATCCTTCAGTATTTGTAAGAGTTCACCAACAAATTATAAGTCAGGGGTTAAATAATGTGCATGGTCGTCAAAATAATAATCATAGGCAGCAAAGAAATATTGCACGATAAATTTTGCGTGAATTCGACAGAGATCCCACAACTAGCATTAGAAGAGTATCCGTAGCTTTATGTGGAGTATCAAAACTATTCACCGAACATTAAGACGGGATCACCGATATCCTTACCATCTACAACCTGTTCAAGGACTACAACCAGGGGATTCAGAACGTAGAGTTGCGTATTGTCGATGGATTCTTGCTGAAAATAATAACAGTCCAGGTTTTTAAATAATGTTTTATGAACCGATGAATCCTGCTTCACTCGCCGTGGCGTGGTAAATTTTCACAACCAGCACATTTGGGCACATGAAAATCCACATGTAATTCGCTCGAGACATTTCCAACAAGAATTTAGTGTGAACGTCTGGATAGGTATTTACAATAATCACCTTTTTGGGCCCTACTTTTTACCACCTCGGATGAATGCTGCGGCTTTCTTGGAATTCTTAGAGAATGAACATGGGAATATGTAGGAACATATTCCCTTAAATTTACGAAGAACGGCTTGGTTCCAGCTTGATGGTTGTCCAGCTCATTATAGCAGAATCGTTAGAAACTGGCTGGACAACCATTATTCAGGAAGATGGATCGGTCGTGCAGGCCCAGTTCCCTGACCGCCAAGGTCTACAGACCTAAATCCCTTAGATGTTTTTGTGTGGGGGTATTTAAAAGAAAGGGTGTATGCAACTCCTATGACAACAAGAGATGAACTCATTAATAGGATTAGGGACGCGTGTAATGAAATAAGGCAATTTTTAGTTAATATTCCACATGCAATTATTTGTCGGTGTGAATTATGTATTCAACAAAATGGTTCACATTTTGAACAGTTTCTTTAAATTTATTTATTATTACGATAGCGTTTTTATTTTGTTGTTATAGGTTAAGTTTATTTGTTTAATTTATTTATTTCGTTCGTATCGTTCTTGTTAAAATCTTAAATAGAAATTATTTCCAATTTTTTCCAGTAAATACGTATTTTTTTATTATTTATTTTGTTGTTTTACTTTTATTTTCCTCTATTTAATTCAACTGAAAAGTTAAGAAAAAATCAGTGGAGTACTACTTTTTATTAAGAGACAAAAAAAAAAACGTGAGAATTGACATCATTTGATTCTTTTTTTTTAATTGTTCCTTTCATGGCACACTATTTTTTGCGGGAGCATCAGACGTTCTTTACTTACCATTTGGAAGCTGTTCATGGATTACAGCTAATTTATCTCAAAAACTATGCATTTTTCGAAAAAAAGCAGAAGACAAAAAAGTTCCTAAATCAAATGGGCAATCTAAATTTTTGGTTTTTAAGAGTTAGATGTGTCGCATGCAAAAGTTCGGGGGGATAAAGGGTGTACCACCCCAGAAAATGTACTACCCTGTAGATATTGATAAACGTTAAACTACTCTTAATATTGAGTTTAAGAAGTGTAATATGTGTACTAAATTTGGATTTATTATTTTAAATAGTTTTGAAGATAAATTAAAAGAACTGAAAAAAAATTAAAACTTTGAAACCCTATATCTCCAAAACTAAGCGTTTGGCAACCTATGTTTATATGAACTTTTTGTCTTAATTTTGAAAGCTCTATCGACTATTAAAGTCCTGCTACAAAAAACTGGAACACCCTGTATAACAGTAACAAACAACATAAATCTGAATTTGGCTAAAAGCAGGAAGCTCTTCCGTAGGCAAATTTTTGACTAATTTTACGAATGCAGCGTCCTGGGTCTTATCTGTTCACAGACTTATTTTGGGTTAAAATTTAATATAGTTTTCGATTACAGTCCTAAAACATATCTTGTTCACCACAATAAAGATTAATTTATAGAGATGAGTCGTTTTGTTTAAGAAAAAACAGATACGGGCCGAAAACTGCCCAAGATTATTTTAGTGTAGTGTAGAAGCCTCTTAATAGATATGAAACATATTAGTGATCATTCTGCATTTATAAGAAATCTAGTACAACCATTGAGTAATATACTCAATGGTACAACTTAATAAATCAACTTCAAAAAGATACTGATTTCTGTATAAATTTCCTTTAATATTCACAAGCTAAAATGTCATATTTCATCTTACGATTGTTATTTATAACGTAAAGTCAATTTGAACGTGTTCCAAAGATAAAATTAAGTTGTAAGCCCAACAATACATTTTTTGCTATTTTTATACAAGCTAATAAACAAAATCAGTTAGACACGTAGGGTGTTATAAAAAGTGTCAGTCTATTTAACATACCTATTTAGTTATACCAGCCTATACTAGTAAACGGGTGCTAACAGAAATTAACAACTGTTATAAGTAAACAACATAACTATAAAAATACATTCAACTAACACTGTGGAAATTTACATTCAATATTTAACATGTTTTTAACAGTATTTAAGTCCAATATGCAAAAGAAATATAAAAATAATTAAAGTTGAAATTCAGCTTTATAGTGTGTTTTGTGGGTCTTATACAGGGTCCTGCATTTAGCTCTCGTCTTCTACTACATCTAAATGATTTATATTAGAAAAGATATTAAAATGGAGCAATAAAATGCGTTATTTTAAAAATATTTTCATAAATACAGGGTAGCCCATTAGTCCATGACAACATAAAGTTATACATTTTTTTATTGAACACCCTATATATTATTTCAGATTTGAATTCTTCTCGCTTCGTAGATTACCTCAACAAAATTTTAGCATCTTATACCGAGTGCTTTCAAAGATATGGCAATTTCTTTGTCTGAATGGACATGCATTGATCGCTCTGTATCTTTCAAGAACAAACGAAATTAATTATTATTTGTAATAGGATATTTTAACGTCTGTCGAGCTAGCCCCCCCCCCCCCCGCCTTGTGAAAATAAAAAAAACAAATACATGAAAATTACGAGCTATTTATGAGCTTTTATATTCCGCAAATTAAAAATTTTGAGCTCGTCCATACAAGGGAGGAATTTAAAAATTTCAGTGGAGGGGCCCAGTCGATGTCGATTCCGCCCTCCCATCCCTTACAAGTAAAAATATTGGATCGTTCTTTGCGCAGAATTACCCTTTAACCCATTCCGGTCCAAATTAATTTTTTATCTCGGATTTTTGTAATATTTTAAATGGTGAATTATTATATTTTACTTGTTAAATTTTTATATTATAATTTTTTAAATATGTAGTGGGTCGTTAACAACCCCGTGGGCTTTTGGAGTAATTTCGATAAATAGTTTATACATAATGAAATAGGTATTAGTTGGAATAATGAATTAAATAATTAAAAATAAATATTATGTGAAAGTATTTAGTAATCAACAAATACATTAAATTATGAATGAAATGTAGTAAAACATTTATCATGAAGTGGCACATCACAGGCTTCACACTTTTTAGTAGTTTTTGTTTTTGCAGAATTGACATCTTCGTCGGGATTGTCCAGTTACAATGAGGTGTCGTCCTGAAGCAATAGAAGGGTGTATTATAGCTGCACGTTTTCTCCCTACTACAGTGCTTTTGGTGCCGTATTTGGCCAACATGGTTTTTACAACATCACGTCTAAATTCCAAATTGTCTTTTTGACACCATAAAATCGTGCTAAGCTCCATGCATTCAATCAATGCAATCAAATAACCAGTAAATTATGGGCGTGTACCACTTTTTCCTCTGAAGGCAATTCTGTAATTTGAAACATTATTGTCCAACTGATCAACGCCACTCATATACTGTTTACATCGTTTTCTAACTTTAGGCTGTGGAATTTCCACTTTATTTTTTCTTTTGCAGAATACCTAATGCATTTTTGCAGCGGATTCACCTCATGATGGTTTGAAAGTATTGTGACAACACTGTTGTCAATCCACCGAACACAAACTATATCATTTTGTTCACCAACTGCATAGTCCATTGCTCCCCGGTCCAGTTTCTTCATTATTGCATTTGTCCGCAAAGGACATTTGTCTGTTTTATCCTCTCTAACAGTTCCGGTGGCTCCAATTTTTCTTGCAAAGAGAGTTCGAACTAATTTCGCTGAAGTGAAAAAATTGTCGAAATAAAAAGGAAAATTTAGATCTTGGTAATTTTTTTGTAACATATCTGTAAAATAGAGTATCACAGATTCACCTAAGCCGGTACTTGTTTTTTCTTTTGCTTTTCGACCCTGATAAAGGTCAAACTGTAAACAGTATCCATGTTTCAACGCCGCAACCCATGCTTTGTACCCAAAACGGATGGGTTTACCTCTAATAAATTGTTTGCATCCATGGCGCCCGTAATAGGGTACCATGGATTCATCAATAGCGATATCAGATTCAATTGGTGCATATCTGAGAAACTGTATGTTGAGATCTTCTACAAAAGGACGTATCTTTCCAAACTTATCATTTTCTGGAAGCTCGTCGTTATCTGCTGTATGGAGAACACTAGATATTTCCTCAAAGCGATTGCGTCTCATTGATCTTGTTACGCTGTCTTCCCAGAACATCCTTCTTCTAGGAAGTGGAACATATCCGTTCAAAAGGAGGATACTAATGAAAACGTACATTTCATTAATGGATAACTCGAAGCTGGATTTATTTTTCTCCTTTGCAGCATAATTTACTGTGTATTTCACAAGATTCTCGACAATTTGTGGTGTTAACATTAACTCAAAAAACTGAAGTGGAGAACTTTCTGGCCAAGTGAAAGGGGCGGAGGTAAGTGAAAAGTATTTTCTTCAGTAACTATATCTCTAACGAGATCAGCATTCTCAACCCAATGTGTTTTTATATATTGGTTGTTCTTGGACGAACAGCGGTATCTCTTTGCTAACGTAGCAAGAGGTATATTATCGTCAGAGTCTTCATCAGATGTATCCTCACCTTCTATAATATTATCTTTGAAATAGAATTCAGCTTCAGCAGCTAGTTGCCTGTAATTTAGCGTATCTGGATCGTTACACTCCTCATCCCCCGAGTCACAATCCGTATTATCACCGAAATCATCTGGTGGCATTATAACAATTCCATCAGGAACAACATCGTCGTTATCAATATTTTCCATTTGTTCTAACAATTCGGCTGCGGTAAGTGGCCTTTTCCTAGCAATATATATTTAAAAAAAACTATGGTAAGCCGAAGGGGTCGTTAACGACACACAAATAATTGAGGTTATATTATGAAACAATTGTATGTCTGCATCCATCTAAAAACTAATGCATATTTTACACACATGTCTTATTTGTGTATATATCATATAAAATTGTTAAAATATAAAATAGTTATTGACTTACCATTCTTGATATGAACTCATGTTTTGCCAAGATAAATTACTAAATATAAACAAAAGTAGTACTGGGACACTAGACGATTTTGGATTTTCTGAAACCCAATTTTCCTTTTTAACAGCCCACGTGGGACCATTTCAACCTAATTATTTTTATTAGCGTGTAGGACTATTTTTCACCTATTTTTACATCCTTGTGAGACCGTATTTTTCTTTCAGGCCTTTCAACCTAATTATTTTTATATGACGTATGGACGCGTATTTTAATTATGGTTTCTTTGAAGCATCTTTCAACTCTTGTCATCCTTAAGTTTTTGTTTTATCGGATTCACGTGAGGACGTATTTCCAGCCCTTGATGGAATTTTAACTGATTATTATTTTGGTCATTAAGGTCTTTTGGCAGCAAATTTTTGTTGGCCTTTTGTTTTTAATCGCTTACGTGAAGGACGTATTTTCAATCTTCATCCCAAAAAGTTTTTGTAGTTGCTAACGTGAGGTGTAATTACTAATTGAACTGAGGGCTTGGCTTAGGGCTATATTGGACTAGAGTTTAACTTTTTGTTTAGGATTACTTTGGGGTTTGGGTTGTTTAGAGCTATTGAACAGAGTTAGGGTTGTATTTAGAGCAACGGGTTTGGTTGTGTTTAGAGCTATTATTTTTATGGTAGATCATTTTTCTTGTTTTCTCAGCTCGGACATTCTGATTGGATTTGTATTTAGGTCTTTTCAATGATCTTAATTTGACCTCAGACTATAAAAATGTACATGTGAGTTTAAGCTGACGTGTATTTATTATGTTAAAAAAATGTTGTTAAAAAAAATATTTCTATTAATTCCCTTTGTAGGCTGAGTGTTTATATACGAAATTATAACAGCATACTTATTTTACCTTGAGAAACAAGTTGGCCTCGAAGTTCGCCTTGGAGTTAGTTAGTCATTGGTTTTGAAGACGACCTTGAAGTTAGCTGTAAGTCCTGCTTAGAAGATGGCCTTGAAGTTAGCCTTGCGCATAACTTAATTTGACCTCAGGCTATAAAAATGCACATTTAGTGTTTACGTGTATTGGTTTATGCCTATTATGCTAAGAGAATGTTATTAAAGATATTTCTATTAATTCCCTTTGTAGGCTGCGTGTTTATATACGAAATTACAACAGCATACTTATTTTACCTTGAGAAACAAGTTGGCCTTGAAGTTAGCGTTGGAGTTAGTTAATCATTGATTTTGAAGACGACCTTGAAGTTACTTGTAAGTCCTGTTTTGAAGTTGACCTTGAAGTTAGCCTTGCGCATAACTTAATTTGACTTCAGGCTATAAAAATGTACATTTGAGTTGACGTGTATTGGTTTATGTCTATTATGCTAAGAAAAATGTTATTAAAGATATTCCTATTAACACTCATCTGTAGATTGCGTGTTTATACGAAATTACAACAGCATACTTATTTTACCTTGGGAAAATTATTAACCATGAGAAACAAATTGGCCTTGAAGTTAGCCTTGAAGTTAGTTAGTCATAGGTTTTGAAGACTACCTTCAAGTTAGCCTCAGGGTCTGGGGGAATACTATAAAAGCGTGCACCAGTGTCTAGTTAACTTAGTTCTTGTTTGAAGAGCATCATATCATCATGCATTCTTTATCAGTTAATCAAATTTTGGGATTATTCAGTGCTGACGCGTTAACCGACGAGGGGCTAAGAAATGCATACAACATCGTTACTTATAAAATGCTGTACGGGGATGGCACTATCGATTCGATAAATGTTTATAATGATTTTGTGGAGGCTGCACAACGGGTTGGTGGAGTGTAAGTATATGCCTGTTTGTTTAATTTTAAGATTTTAATAATATTTTTTATAGCCCTGCTCAAGTAAATCTAGAGGTGTTTGATGATGATGATGAGATGGAAACTCCCTCAGCAGAGCATTTGATAACAGTATGTCTTTTTTAATTTTCTATTGTTTAGCTTACAGCATGAGTACATTACAGCAAAACCAAACGAGCTCAGATTCCCAGCAACGGGCCGGACCATCCTCAGGGTTCAAACATATTAATATAATTGGGGAGTCAAACAGTAAATTTATTAAGAAATTCAATACCACATGTAAAACGCTACGGTTTAACTTCAATGATGAGACGTGCAAGGATAATCCCTTAACGTGGTTACAGGTAAAATATACCATTTACTAAAATTTATCTAACACATATCTTTTTTTACAGAGTGCATTTGAGGAGCTGTATACATATATTGTAATGGATGCTGCTCCTTCAGATCGTGTAAGGATTACGCTAAGGAATCCGCATTTCCCTCAATTGGCTTGTCATTTAGAAGAGTGGACAAGTTGTCGGTGAAAGTGATAATGTCACTGCTGGAAAAGGTAATGCAGAGCAACGCTGTTTTTTTCTCTAGTGACTTATTAGTTTTAAACGTGGATAGTGTCGGTACCTGTAGGCTATGGGCGGGGTTAAAATTTGATGACTTTTAAATCTAAAAAACGCGGTATCATTGTTGTACCATCTACAATTAACAATAATAATTGTTTAGCTCGCGCTCTAGTCATAGCTATAGCATTTAAAAATAACGACCCAATACGGAGTAGCCTAGCATTGGGTTACCCCTTACTTCAAGAACGAGCTACGCAGCTTTGCCGAAACAGTGGTGTAGATCTTAGTCAGGGTGGCGGTTACGAGCATATTCAGGCATTTCAAAATCATTTAGCTTCATATACCATTGTAGTTTATAACCCGCGTGTAGGTGACTCGGGTTATTTTGAGGGTCCTAGGGATCCTGGTAGGGTAGTTTTAAATTTAATATTAGAAGATGAGCATTACAACGTCATTATCAGTCTCACATCAGTGTTTACTTGCGGTTATTACTGCGAACAATTCAAAAAACGTTGTAACGATAAGAAACGGCATATGAAATGCATGTACCAGTGCCCTGCGTGTCATCAGAAACCACCTTGTTCTATTGAAAATCCTAAAATTGTTTGCAGTGATTGCAAGAGATTTTTTTATGGGCTGGAATGTCTTAAAAACCATAAGGACGCTAAACTATGCGAAAAATTGCGTAGATGTTTAAAATGTCTTAAAACAACTGAAGTAAAGGGTAAACATAGATGTGGTTACAGTCGTTGTCTTACATGCAAGAGCGAAAAATCTATCGGTCATCTTTGCTACATGGCCGTTAACAAGGCGCGACGTGACAGCAGTAATGGTAAACCATCTATGTTTATCTTTTATGATCTGGAGTATGCAGAGAAGTGTGTGAGGGACGAATGATAGATTTCTGCATGAGCCCAATCTATGCGTGGCCGTGAATGTTTGTTCTACCTGTATCCGCTCCACTGATAATTTGGATGAGCGGTGGTCGATGTGTAGCGAAAGAGTGCACATTTTCAGGAAAACCCTATTGAATCGTTTCTGTCATAAGTTGCCGAGAGAGCGCGAAAATTTAAAGTTACATGCATCGCACATAACATGAAGGGGTACGATGGGTGTTTTGTGCTCAGGTGCATGCTAGCTAAGAATAATCAATGGAGACCTAAAGTCATCTGCAACGGTTTAAAATTAATTTCTATTCAGTGCGACGATATTAGGTTGAAACAACTCTTTTTTGGTGTTGTATAAAATATACCTCAATTTAGGATCTTTCCTTCATTTAGTTCTAAATACAAGAAAATTTTAATTATTGAAATATGGTTATGTGGTAGGCAACTTAATTTGCATATCTACATAGTGCATACTTTCGTAAAGATTTATATTCCTACTTTCAATTTTTATTCATTTCTTATCTTATAAGCAACGCGTCTGCGTTAAGTTATTCTGCTCATATCTTGTGCGCAGAACCGCATCATCTACTTTGAAACCTCCATTTTTCACTTGTTTAATGTCGAAGCAGAAGCTGCTTCTTTTGATTTTTACCTAAATTTATATGAAAGTGCCATCAAATTGGTGGTAAGATATATTTTTAATACATTTACATAAAATTAAAGCATTTGTTCTTTTTAGGCGCTTTACTTATTTTTATACCATTTTTACTTTAATTACACTATTATCAATTCAATTCAATTTACAACGTAATTACATCTTAAGTACGCATTTGATTTTATTGTTGGGTACATTTTTCGTTTTATGATTGCAATTTTTTTTTGAATGGAAAACTTCCAAATAATGCAATAAGAAGTGGATTTAACAATTTTAAGAAGAAATTTATACGGATTTTATAAAGATAATTTCAGTTTGGGTGCGCTGATAACATTATGTCAAGATTGCACATGATGACGTAAGAATGACTTCATGCAGGTTAACCGCTTCGTAATCATATTTAGATACCAGAGGTTGTCAAAAAGAAAAGTTTGTGTACAAAAATTTTTAAGGTATTTATGTAGTGATTTATTTAGTACTTGAAGCATAATTTTAAGACCTTCATTATTTCATCATTACATTTGATATTCAATAAACATAGTCTGTATATTGTTATTTTTTTACATTTTTATAAACTCGGTTTAATTGTTCCGATATTATAAAAAACAATTTGGCGCCCGAGATAATTTCATTAGTTTTACATTTTTATTATTGATGGTAAGTGAAAATAATCGAGCAGATCTAGTGGTAATTACAAATCATTTTATTTGAACCACCCTATTAATCAACCGACTGAGTCAAAGGCACAACTATAAGTGGTGTAAGGTTTGTATTTTTGGAGAACTTATTATTTCATTACTTTATAACTTACTTTTTATTATTTAAAATTTTGTATACGATACACACCTACGTAGCACCTTTTTTATTACAAGGTTCATTGACTCCCTTAATTTCATCCCGTCACCGCTCTCGGCATTTCCGAAAACTTTCAATTTCCACGAGTCCAAAGGTTATTTCCCATATCTCTTCAACACATCCGAGAATCAGAATTACGATGGTCCACTGCCACCACTTGAATATTATTGTGCAGATCAGATGTCTGCGAAAGATCGACAAAAACTTTTAGATTGGCACACGGCCCAGAGTAATTATGTTTTTAAGATGAGTGAGGAGATTGTGAAATACTGCCTGATAGATGTTAAGATCCTCGTTAAAGGTTGTATTATTTTCTAGTCCACATTCACGACCCAAAATAAAGTTGATCCGTTGGAGGAGGCTACCACTATTGCTAGGCTGCAATAAGTGTTTAGACGTTTCCTCAAAGAAAACACATAGGGCTACCGAAAGGCGGTTATGACGTCCGACAACCAATAAAAAGTAACAATACAATGGTTACGTTGGGTGGAACATTCTCAGCAAGTGAGCATACAGTACGAAGGGAAATCTCGTGAGTTGAGAACACCTGAAGGGGTTAAGGTCGACGGGTATTGTGCTGAGTCAAATACCGTTTTTGAGTTTCAGGGTTGTTATTGGCACGGTTGCGAGGAATGTTTCCCCAATCAGGCCAACATTGATCCTGAGCTCGGTGTAAGTACTTCTGTGCTTGCCCGTCACGAAAACACGGTGGCGCGCTCCCAGTTTATACGCGAGCGCGGGTATAATCTAGTTGAGATGCGCGAATGCGATTTTAAAAACAAATACCTAAAGAATTAAGGTTTATTAATTTGGTAATTGGGATAAGAACCCTTAAAAGGTGAAGGTTTAATCACAAAAAATTTAATGAATGGATACGGAAAAAGTTTATGACGTTTGAATTATATAAGTTAAACCTGGAAAATTAGGCCTCCGTTCTGTATTTAGATTTAAGAACATTTTTGAAACCCGGGGAGGGAATTAAATGCGGAATTTCCGGCCCAATCCACCACCCTGGGCTCCTTAAAAGGAAGTTTATTATAGGAATTTGGGTTAGTTTCCGGAGGAAAACTAAGTTTTTAAGTTTTTCAACCAGTGATCAAAAATTTTAAATCCGGTGTTTAAAGTTTGAAGGGCCATTTATTAAACAAAAAATTTGCGTATAAACTTTAACGGAATGAAGGATTGGTGCCTTAGTAAAAGAAAGAGTTCTTTGGAATAATGAAGAAAATTGTTAGAGGAATATTGAAAAATGGTTTAAGGTAGGAAACCTGAATTCTTTTAAAAGGGTACGAAAATTTAAAGGTTATTTAACGAACCAAAGGAATTTTAAATTTTTACCTTCCATTTTAGGAAATTATAATAAAATAAAAAAAGGGATAGAAAGGGAATTAAATTTTTCCAAACCCTCAACTTTATGGCAGTTTGGTTTTATGTTTTGGTGCCGTGCGTTTTTTCGTTTGGTGTTTTTCGTTTTCCGTTTCCTTTGGGTTTGCCGAGTTTTCGGTTTTTTGCCGGTTTTTGTTTTGCCGGAGCTTTTTTTTGGTTTTCAAGTATTTTTCCGGTTTGTGCTTGGTTAAATTAAACTGGTTTTTGGAATGTTTAAGATATTTGGTGCTTTAATATAAAGAATTTTTAATATAAGGAAGAAAAAGAGAGAATTGAAAGAAAAGATTCTAAAAGAGAAAAGACAAGGAAAGAAAAAGAAAAGAAAAGGAAAAAAGAAAAAGGAAAGAAAAAAAAAAGAGGGAGGGGAGGGGGGGGGGGGGGGGGGAAAGGGGGGGGGGGGGAGGGGAAGAGGGGGGAGAAGGGGAGAAAAAAGGAGGAGAGGAAAAGGAGAAAAAAGAAGGAAGAAAAGAAAAGAGAGAGAGAAAGGAGAGAGAGAGAGAGAGAGAGAGAGAGAGGAGAGAGAGAAAAAAAAAAAAAAGGAAGAAAAAAGAGAGAGAGGAGAGAGAGAGAGAGAGAGAGAAAAAAGAGAGGGGAG
>JARFJB010002347.1:510000-522500 GCA_036346205.1 Vesta saturnalis | reverse complement strand
ATTCTCGTATAGTTCTGAGCATTCACAATTCCTTTCCAAAGAGTTCCAATGATAAAATTAATTAGATAATTTTTTAAACGATTAGTAAAAAATAGCCCATTTTTCGGATAAATTCACTTTTAAAAGAATTATATAATTAATTATAACATCGAAACTCTTTGGAATGGTATTGTGCATGTCGGGAACTACGCGAGAACTATTGTAACTCTTCAAAATATTTATCGTCGATACTTAGAAAATTTAAGCAATGCAATTTTTTAAAGTCGAATAATTTTATAAATATTAATCGGATTGCTTTCGATTAGAATTTCTTTAAGAACTTTTAGAATACTATTCAAATCTGCGGCGAGAACTATTAGAATTCGTCAAATATTTTTTGTTTACATTTTCTTTTTTTAAGGAAAAGGGCTGTAACTTTTTCATGTTTGATTATAATTTTTTTTAAATTAGCGAGAACTCTTTGGAATGAATAAAAGAACATTAAAAGTTGATTGGAACTATTGTATGACAAAATTGAATTTTCAAAAATTTTTAATTTTCAAAAAACATTTTTTTCATATCAGGAACTCTAGAACTCGGCCAAATATAGTAATTTAGCTAGTCAGAACTACTGGATTCGATTTTGATGTGAAGTTAGCACCGTTTTTCAAATTAAAATTTGGGAACCGTTAATGAGCGAAACTCTTTTTATTTTTTATAAAGTCTTCTAAACTCTTTAAAAGGAAGCTAGAACTCTAATCAGAATTATTGGAACTCTATTCCGGGGTGCTAACTTACACGCGTCCTTAACAGCAACAGTTAGAATAGCAAATAATAGAATTTCCGCTTCTTCTATATCAAGCGCTAATATTAAGTTAAAAGCAGAAATAATTTTTTCTTTATCAGTCAATCAAATTGTGATAATTTTAAATAAAGTTTTACGCGTAAACGTGCAATTTTTAAAAAGCAACATCTATACAGATGTAACAGAGAGGTGGTAGTATTTTATCTTCGCATATATTTTCAGCATAATTGTGCGCGCGTGCGCGTGGGTGTGTAAGTATGTACACGGGGTAGACCGTAAGTAATGGTCCAAAGTGAAATGTAAGATTCTCGGCCTCGAAAATTAATTACGAATTTATAATAAAACATTCATAATAAAAATGACATATGGTGTCAAAATTAAAAAAAAAATATATTGATCTCCAAAACGAAAAAGGGTATTTTTCTCATTCTTGGTATAATAAATAGAGATATAAAGTACATTGGTTTTAGCTTATGAATAAGTTTTTATTATGTACAGTGGCGTAGAACGCAAGGGGTAGAGCAACCCTTTAATTTCTAATTTCTACGCCAATGGAGTAAATTGGATTTTTTTGTTAAAATACTAAACCTTAATGTTTTTCAGACAAAAAAGGTATACTTTGTCTAAAACGATAAGTTTAACAGTTTCTAAGATACTTACATTTTTAGGTATTTTATACCAACTGCTTAGGCAGGTTATTATTATTCTGTATTATTTGGGAAACAACATCAAAACGTGAAAATCAGTCTTTCGGGAAGAATACCCGTAACTTCAGGAAATGATAGATTTAATCATTTTAACACAAAAATTTGATATACAGAGTGCTAGGTATAGAAATCCGTGAAAACCGGGAAAGGTCAGGGAATTAGGAAAATGTATGGAGAACCAGGAAATGGCAGGGAAAAAGCAGATAATTCGGGAAATTTCCGTGATCTTCACGTGGTGGCAGCTAATATTTTCGCGGCACTAGGCCACTGTAAAAGTAGATCACCATTCGCTGTATATTTATACCCACCGCGGGTAATATAAATATTATCCTGTCTCTCTTCTTCTCATTTTAAACTTGGATCTTTCACGTTAGTCGGCTGTCACTGTCGATAATTGGTAACTTTCTTTGCTGATTTGAAAATATATTGGATATGGATGTTGGAGTGTCGGAGTAAGGATGTAGACGAATTTACTGTTATTGTTGAGTTCTAGGAATTAGAAAGTTTTTTTACGGTTTTACAGTCACGCGTAATCTAATCGACGACCGTTCTGTTCAATCTATTTTGATTTATTGAATGGAGTAGCTGCAATGGCGAAATGAAAAGATCATATTTTATGATAGTTTTATAAGTACCGTGTGCCGTGCTGCCAAGATAAACAACGTATTAAAATAGTGCTGGTTCTGTTATATGAGGTGCAGTTGAAACTTGAGTATTGTGGTTATTCCCACAGTAATTAATTTCTAAGGTGCGCAGGTCCGGTCGGCTTATTCTGATTCGCTAGCGGAACATAAAAGTTATGAAAAATAAATCCAGAGTTGAATAGAAAAGAGGAGAAGGGAAGAAAAAATAAATGAACTAATGTAAAATAAGAAGAAGATCCTTGAACAAGTATTAAAAATCTAGGCTGAAATAATCACTGCTGCAATCAATTAATTCATTATTTTGAAAAGAACATTTCAATCAATTCATATCAATTGCAGGCACTCCAGTAAGTGGATGGAAATGTATTTTTATATAATTTCAAATTTAAGTTTCTACTATAAATATGAACTTTGAATTTGTATTATTTTATCATCATCTATTTTATTTCACTGCTCTAATATTGATATTCTCGCGGTTGCAAGACACTCTTACTCTCAGTATGATTTAATGAATATAATATACGTTGCCTATTATTTCCTTCACTTACAGTGTTTCGAATTAGTAACCTAAGGAAGTCGGAAGTCCTCAAATTCATTTTGTACATTGAAAATGTAAGAACGTATCTGCATGGAAATGTCAGGGAATTTTCAGAATGCGACTGTTAAAGTTATCGATTTAGACAAAGTATATCTTTTTTATCCGAAAAACATTAAGGTTTCGTATTTTAATAAAACAAATCCAATTTACTCCATTGGCATAGAAATTAGGGATTAGGGATAATTTGGGGGAAAAAATTCTTATAACAAAATCGATCCTGAAAGAATGTTTAAAAATGTTTTTGAGTCCATAGTTTTCCGTTAGGGCGCAATCTACAAAAAAATAATTTTTTACAAAATATTCCCTAACGTAGGTTGGTAAAAATTATCAATTTTAGAAACTATTTTATTCTACAACTTTTCATTTATCCTGAAGTGGTTGTTTTCCGTTGACAAAAAGTAAACTTCCATATGATGAATCGTAGACTCTAAAAGAGAATTAAAAGTAGATTTCCAGAAACAAAAAATAACACTTATAATTTTTAATAGGAATAAGGGCCAACAACCACCTATTTTATTTTATTTCTCAAAACAATTTTAGCCAACAATCATTCACGACACAATTTCTTTGAAAAATAAAAATAGAACTAGGAGTTACGTACCGCCCCTAGTTTTTAGAAAAATTAAAAGGTTATTTTTTCAGGAATCTACCTTTAATTTATTGCATGGAGCCTACGTTGGTGAATTCAGGCATTTAATTAGTCTTTTATGACAACGAAAGAATACTTCCTCCGCCACTTCAGAATAGGCAATACAGAAAAATGAGTTCAACAAAAGTTGTAGACTAAGGACAGTAATTTCTAAAATTTATATTTTTTACCAACCTAAATTAGGGAATATTTTGTAAAAAAATTCAATTATATTTTGTAAGTTAGTTAGAATGCGCCACCTAACGGAAAACCATGGACTCAAAAATATTTTTAATCCTTCTTTTGGGACCGATTTTGTTATAATTTTTTTCCCCAAATTCTAGGACATACGGTTTGTGAGATACCGCTGGTCGCCACCCTTAATGAATCACCCTCTATAGTATGTAATATATGATGTTTTCGTATTTCATATAACTTATTTAGTACATCAAAATATAATTTATAAAAAGAATATACAAAAACATTTATCAAAATATGCCAAAACATTGTGCAATTAATTTAATTTAATTTGAAATTTATGATATGAAAGAAATGATTCTGGAGTTGCATACTATGGTTTATTAAAGAAAAGTTGTTTCTGAACAAAATAAGTGTATTTTAATTATTGAACTAAAATTCCTTCACAATAAAACTGGTCTCAAATCTTTCCAGCACGACAGAAACTATAGTTAAAGTAAAAGAATTTATTTTGTGACTAAATATTGTTTATCGATTTACGCGCTTAGAAAATACAAGTGTTTGATAATTAAGTTAAAACTTTTCGCATCAGAGAGAACTATACTTAAGATGAAAAAAAAGGTAACTATTTTGCAAACCTAGAACCTGTAACAAGCACAAATAATATAAAATATTTAATATTTAAAACAGTTAAAACAAAATAGGTATTCAATTTCTTTCATTTTAAGGAAAGCTTCCTCTTCTATGCTGGTGAGACGAGAGGTAGTTTTATCGTAAAAGGGTTGCAGCTCAATAATCAAAATAAACGCATTTCGATAGCTCCTAAATCGATAAACAATAATTACCTACAAAATAGTTAAATTTTTTCATTGCAAGCATAGTTCGCTCTAGTGCCGGGGTAATGTTATCGTAAAGGGGTTGCGGGTCAAAAATCAAAATACGTATCTTGAGAGCTCTTAAATCAATAAACGATATTTACCTGCAAAAGAGGTACTTTTTAAATTTTTGTGTAGTTCTCACTTGAGTTGAATTATTTAAAGGGTTGTTTTGGGGTTAAAACGATGAGCTCAAAAATCGAAATTATATTATTTTAGCTCATAAATAGCTCCTAATTCTGCTGCAAAAAAAGATTCAATATTTTTATTTGTAAGGGATGGAGGGGTCTGAGTCGATGTCGACTCGCCCCCCCCCCCCCACTGAAATGTTTAAATTCCTCCCTAATATGACGAGCTCAAAATTTTTAATTTGCGGAATATAAAATCTCATAAATAGCTCGTAGTTTTCATGTATTTTTTTTATTTTTACAAGGTGGGGGGCTAGCTCGACAGAGGTGATATTTTATGTACATGGTCTATTTTATTTGTATACAGATGGTTACACGAAATATCGGAAGTCGTATGGTCGAAATTTTCAAATGGAACACCCTATATTATTCATGGACATGGAAAACCTTATTTGCTACTCTATCAATTTTATTAAGTATTAGTTCTGCTGTAGATGTTAGAGAACGCAGCTTCCAAAGGATTTTGAAGGATAACCGTTTTCATGAGTATCATGTTCAGTTTCATCAACAACTACTTGACATAGATTGGGAGCGACGTGTCGTATTTTGCAATTGGGCTCAACATAAAATTGATATAACTTACAATTTTTTGATAAAGTTGTGTTCTCGGATGAAGCCACCTTTTACAAAAATGGATTTGTGAATCGCCATAACTTCCACTACTATTTAGATAAGAATCCGAGGATTTTCAGGCCGGTTGACTATCAACACAAATGGTCAATAAATGTTTGGGGCGGAATTATTGGTGAACATGTTATTACATCTTATTTTTTTAAAGGGCATTTGAATGGAGCTATGTTTCTTGATGCAAAATCATTTGCAAAATATATTTGCAAATCTGTCAATAACTGTAAGGAATGAAATGTTGTTGCAACACGCTGCAGCCCCCGTCCATTATTCCGTACACTTTGTCACGTGGTCGTGAGTTTATCAGATATATGCCGTTAGTTTCAAAATTATAAATTATTCGTTAGTGCCGTACATCTGAAATGTAGTATAAGCTCATACAATTGAACTTGATAATGCATACATTTTTGGGAAGCTTTCGATTGTAACGTTTTTATTTTGTCTTTTGCGTATGTGGAAAGTATTCGAAATTTTTACAAATCGTAATCGCACTTAGAATCGCAATTCTGAAAATGAAATGTAATTTTTTGTTTAGATGGAAGTTTAAAATTAAGGTGTGGTTTACGTATTGGTACCGATAATTTGGTTGAGAATTGATAAGTTGCTTTCTAAATAATAGTTGTTCGTAATTTTGTAGATATCGTTAATTTTAGTCATTTACATGAAATTCCGCCATTGGAAAATTACCGATTACGTTAGAATTGTTACTTTGTATTCAAATATAGTGTAGAAAAGCATATATCTCAGTTTGTAAGCTGTTTTAGGCGACAAATTGGCGGAGGTTTCCGATAAAATTTTTGGTCTTAAACAAAGAGTTTTGCTTTTCGATACGAGGCGTTAAGGGCGAGCGTCGTATGAAATCATCAATTTACAGGATATCGATTACATTGATAACACCTGTTTGTTGCGAAGTGTTTTCTTTGGTGCTGCAATTTTCCCGCCGGCTTTCGAGTTTAATTGTTTTGACGCGTATTAAAAAATTTAAGTAATCTTTTTTATGATTGGCTAATTAATCAATGTGGCGATAATTGGTTATTCGCGAAGAGACTTTTAGTTTAGACGCAGATGCGTTAACAAGTTACCGTTACCAACGTTGGTGAGCTATCGCGAAACGGCGTTACCTCTCATCCGTGTTGAAAGAACTTCCGTTAGTAGGGGCAGTTTCCCTAAGCAATCCTTGATGGGACTTTATTGTATCGTTCAACCAACACGCGATTGATTGATCGTTAAGTGCAGTTTGTCCAAGGGGACTTTGTGAGAATCCGAGAGGTGTTAAACCTAGTGTTTTCCATCGCTTGTGTACGTCCGTTCCAGACATTAAGTTCATAACTCGTTGGTAACGAAGAACTCTCTGTACTGTATTTAAGGTAATCATTTCCGTTCATATTTTCGCAGTGGTTGACATTTTTAATAAAGTACTGTGTGCTTTGTTTTTGTATGTTACAACGGTTAAATACGTTGTCTTTTGGGATTAACTTCTTAGAATTGTATCGTTTAACTTTTAATGCCAGCATATTCATCCGTGTTATAATCCAAATTTATGAGTTTTTTTTTTATTTTTGTATTGACTGTGGGTTAATGCACTTGATGTGCTTTTTTTAAATAAGAATAAGATCATTGAATTACCGTCAATATTTCTTTGTATATTTTATGTAAGGTAATAATTGATTATTTAATTGTAACGTAACATTTAACGAAAGATGCATTACTGCATCATTTTCATAAATTTGAGCAGATTTTTATAGCGGATTGATTGATCTAATTTCAAGTGGTTGTAAATTGAATTAAAGTGATTTACTTTTCTTGGAAGGATAATTTCATCGAAATTCAGATTTATTAAGTGACGTAACGTAACGACAGAATTATTGTTTTTTATCAGATTAGTGACTGAATGTGCGGCACGTAATTATTTTTAGATAATCGTGCGATATTATTTGTAGCCTTTCAGTATAGCGAAGATCTGCTGGTCGCAGGACCACGTGTGATTACGTTCAGGTAAGCGAGTTATTTGAATTTAAGCGAGCTGGACCCTACGTAATTGGGCATTCCAACCCCGATTGTGTCATTTCAAATACGCTGGCGCCCTTTCCGGCTTTATGTCAACCCCTATTGTGTCTTATTTACCCACCCCCACCACTGAGCTAGCCGGCCAACCCCAATTTTATCTGTGATTCCGTTCTACTACCAGTTTATACCGTAACAACGTCAGGGACCATCTTAATGTATTCTTTCCAAATCGTTGGATTGGCAGAGGAGGGCCGTGTAACTGGCCATCCCGATTCCCCGATTTAGATAAACTTGATTTCTTTTTGTGGGGATATGTGAGGGAAATGGTTTACCAAGAGCCGCCAACTACACAAGAAAATTTTCAACAAAGAATAAGAAACGCGTTTGAGAGTATTACGCCCGACGTGTTAAGAAGAGTAGCAAGGTCTTTTCAAAACCGCCTTCAATTGTGCATCCAAGAAAACGGAAGACATATCGAACATAGACTTTAATTAAAAAATTTTGAAATACTAAATTAATATCAAAAACTTTATTTATACATACGTTAACGATGTCATAATAATTTTGAAACAAAACTATTCATAAGTTTGCTGTCTAATAACAGCTTTCGATGAATATCTCTAAAACTTTGAAACATATTAATATAATTACAAATATAAAAGATGTTGCGTACTTTATTCCGCACCCGATAGGAATAAAATATACAGGTGTTCCCTTTACGCCTAGTTTTGATTAGTAATGGGCAGTTTCGGATAAAGACGAATTTAATTAAAAAACGAGAGGGTTTGGGTATAGGGAATGCTTAATTAGATTGATAGACTAGCAAATAAGCTACCCCGTGCCGATTAAAACTATAAGGTGTTCCATTTGAAAATTTCGAGAAAATCTACGATTCACGTTTTGGACCATACTGTACAAGACTACCGATATGTAGCCATCTGTAATAAAAATAAAATAGACCACATACATAAAATATCCTACCATAAATAATAATTAATTTCATTTGTTCTTGAAAGCTACAGAACGATCGACACATCTCCATTCAGATAATGAAATTATCATATCTTTGAAAGCACTCGGTACAAGATGCTGAAATTTTGTTGAGGTAATGTACGAAGCGAGAAGAATTCAAATCTGGAATAATATATAGGGTGTTCCGTTACAAAATATATAAGTTTGTGTTGTCATGGCTTTTTGGACCACCCTGTATTTGTGAAAATATTTTAATATTTTTTCTAATATAAATCATTTAGATGTAGTAAGGGCGGGAGATATTATTGCAACCTATTAAGTTTGCTTTTTTAAATTTCTCACATAATAATTTCTGAGTTTTAAATTCTTTTATTTTTTAGTACGTATGAACTATACAACGTTGATCATACCAACAATTCATGCGGACCGATTGCATTTTTTAGTTAATTCAAAATTTTCCCTTCCTAAAATATTCAATCGCTAAAATTGTATAGCGAATCTTGATAAATTAAGTAAGCAATAATCTATTATAAGTTTTTGTTATGAACGAATGAGTTCAAAAGTAAACACGTAATTAAAAATTATTATTAATTTTATTAAATACATAAATAAAAAGTTTACCTCGGGAAGGATTTGAACCTACAACCTGTACTTTGCTAGAGTACCGCGCCAACCAATTTAATTTAATTAAGTGATAATCTACTTTAAAAGTGTGCCAATACAGTTTTTAAATGAAATTTACACACATATAATGATCAGCAAAATTGATTTTCCCCAAGATAAGAGCAGGAAATAATTACGTTCATTTATAGTATTTTGTTTGTTACATTTCTTATCTCAAAAAAAATCCAGGATTAAGATAAGAATATGTACAATTTATAAATACATTAAAAAAAATTTGGGACGTTCACGGCTCTTTTGCAATTGTACGTCAAATATCATTCAAAGGGTTCAAGTACTACTCGAGTTTTAATAAACACTTAACTACTTTTTGCTTATTTTATGAAATAAAGATAAATAAAATATTTTTGTTATTTTGATATATTTTAAGATGATGATATAGAATACGATATATAAAAATAATAAGTAAAACTAAGTGCTTAGAGCTGTTTGAGAATTTATATTCTAAGAAAAAGAAATATAACTTTGCGATTACTTAACGCAAAATGCACACGTAAAGAACAGTTGCATAATTTTAAGAAATGAATTATTCGTAGTATCTATTGCTTGTGTAACAATATTAAGCATGCAATAGTACGCGAAACAAGTACTTCCCAAGTGCATGACTCCGTTCACTTAGAACCACCATTTTGGATTTTGGCTTCCAAATGATTTGCGCTAGATTATGTAAAGCTTTTGCTATTGCCATTATAGATTTTATAATGGAGTTGTTACTTTTGAGAAATGCTATGTTTACACTGGCACCACCATTTTGCCCCCCAACCAGCGCCGGACTGAATAGGCGGGGTACCGGGGAAATCCCCTCGGAGTCCGCCTCGCATGGTCCTCTTATATCTAATAGTCGAATGAAATAGCGGGTATCAAATTCGTGGTTATTGATAATATCATTGAGTAAAGGAATAAAGAAAAAGGCGCTGTCTGTGTTCTGAACAGCGAACATCGTAAAAAAATCGCATAAGCACTTTAAAAAGAACAATCGACCTGCCTCTACCAACATCGTTATCACGATGCCGGGTAGAGCGCACGAGCCGGAGAGACTCTATGTTACCACGCTGCCGAGTAACATAGACTTCCCACCGTTGGACGGAGCATCGACACCGAACAACGCGCCTTGCAGCCAGGACAATAACAGGAAGAGAACAAAGAAGAAGATAGAAGAGATTCTGGCTCGTAGTAGCCGCGCCACCGATGCACGATGCAACAAAGTCATCGCCCGACGAAGAGTTCCGTATGCAGAAAAAGAAGCCTAAAAAGATATCATTGGACTGCTCGACAACCCCCACACCGACCGCCAACGCGTACGGGGCCCTTGCAGACACCACGGACCGCCCGGAAACAATGGAAGCCACCGTTACCAGGGAGAGAGTGCCGCCGGTAATCCTTAGCGAGAAGGAGAACTGGGTCATCTTCTCACGAGAATTGGACCGACGAGGGATCGCCTTCACCCGAGCGAAGGCAATCAGCGATGAATTCAGGATACAGTCTGCCACAGCCAAGGACCGTGTCAGGCTAATGCGGTATATGGATAGGCATGGTGCTCCCTATCATACTTATCAGGCAACTTGTGAAGGTAGGTTCTACGAGGAGTACCTCTAAGAAGTCTACGAGAGCGACGATTGCAATGACCTAAAAAACGCGACATTAATCCTATTTCTTGTTTCAGGACGAAGAAGCAAGGAAGACCGATTCCGCTTCTGCTGGTGACCCTTCCAACAGAAGAGGAAGCAAGGAAGATCCGACAGGTGGAGTACGTGGTACGGCTTCGTGTCTACATCGAAGACTTGAGGCGGAAATTCGGAATCGGACAGTATCACCGGTGGCAGGGATTCCGTCATACACAGTGTTGCTGTACAGCGGCGGCACGCTGTGTCAAGTGCGCAGGCAGTTACCACTCCAGCGATTGCGCTAAACCCCGTACCGACCGGGCAAAGTGCGTGAACTACGGTGGTGGTCACCCGGCTAACTTCCGGGGATGTCTGAAGTTCCCACGTCTCCCGCAGCCCCAGGGGAATCAGGCCGACGCACCACGCCAACAACGACAGAAGAGGACGCCGCCGACAGCGACATCCTCTCAACACCAAACCGGCGTTAGTTATGCTAATGCGACGACGAGCGGTAGCGAGAAGGCGCAAGTACTGAATGCGGTTAGAGCTCCACTCGAGAAAGCGCCCGCCTCCTAGGAGGCCTAAATTTGGTGAAGGCCCTACCTGTCATCCCCAGGGTAGCAGCGGCACTAGCTAAGTCGCAATCGGCGACTAACCTGTGGGGAGTGATCCTCACGCACGGTCAGGAGGTGTCTGCCGGAACGGTGAAGAGAAGGAATGTCTCGGATAAGTATAACAGTATCGACTTGCATAACTATTACCAGTCCTAAACCTAACCTGCTAATTGTTCTGTACCGTCTCACGTTACAGAAACTCTATCCTACTACTGCACAGCAATAGCACCGCTATCGTTGTGCAGGCAACCATGAAGACTAAACTAATGCGTTTTTATTTTCATTTCAGATATCCGAGGCAGCAACATCACATACATCAGTCAGGAGAAACGGGACAGTCCACACAGCACCAATACCACACCTACAACTCCCACACAACAATCATCTTTTTTTGAACCAACAACTACACAACACAATGTCAACAGGCATAACAACAACATCATACAACCCAACAATCACACAACCCACGCGCTGAAGGGGACGAAGACTCCTGAGCAGCGCACCATCAACACACACACTATACCTTGTATATTATATTTAATTGAAGTGTAATATGTATTATATTATATACTTATGAATTGTCAAATATCTAAATTTTAATAAAGTCTGTTGAATTGAATTGAATTGAGTAAGTTTGACATTGAAAGTGATATTTAAACCATTTATAAAAATTCCTATTTATGTAGATAAGGCATGCGGAATTAGTCATCGGCAACTTCCTATGTTCCTTTGTTTACCGCCTCATCGTCTGGCTGAGTTGTATTTTTCAGCATATTTAAGTAAGCGAATTCATACCTATAAAGTGAAATAACACAAGTTGAATTTTCATAAAGGGTTTATTATAATAGTTATTATTTATTACTACCATATTTCTTAATTGTTTACAAATTTCTGGTTCGAAAAATATTCTCGCAAAAATTTTTTTTAGGATAATTTGGGTCGTTAATTTAAAAAATAATAATTTATTTTTCCTTTATATTACAAGGAGTATTCAAATGTAAACCGACATATTGCTGTAACTTTTTATTTAGAGCAATGGGGGTGATTTGAGGTCGTTAAATCCCAAAATAATAACCATATATTTTTCCGGCGCTGTCACCGATAAGATGATAAGTGAAATATGATGTGAAATATGACGTGATATAAATATGATTCCGCTGCCGGTTAGAAGTAAGCCCGGGCTGATGCAGTAGAGTCTATGATAAAAGAAAAAAAGATAAGGAGTCTTAAAAATAAAAGCGCTTGCCAGAAACAATGTATGAATCTTGCGGAAGAGGGATGCAAGGATAGGAAAGATTGCGAATGAAAAATAAATAAGAGGCAAATACGAAAATCGTAAGCACGAAAAACAAAAACGAAAATTCGCAAACACG